>CAUYSK010071895.1:0-28000 GCA_963575035.1 Avahi laniger | reverse complement strand
TTATGGAAAGAAATGATCTGGACTACTAAATTATATTTATATACATATATATATATAAAATTATGAGTGCATGGTGGCTCATGACTGTAGTCCCAGCAACTCGGGAGGCTTAGGCAGAAGGATCGCTTGAGCCCAGGAGTTTTAGGTTGCTGTGAGCTATGCTGACGCCACGGCACACACCCCCGGCAAGTGAGTGACACTATGTGAAAAAAAAAAAAAAAAAAAAAAAAAAACCAAAAAACAAAAAAAACCAAGTGTTTATTTTTCTCTTCTGCTACAAATCCATCACAGTTCCTTCACTCAGAGACTAAGTCTTTAGCCTCAAGGACATGGGTAGGCATAGGAAGAAAGGCACTGTGAATTGTGCCCCACCAACTTTTGAACACTCCACTTGGAAGCTCACATTTCATTGGCCGTCCCTAATTGCGAGAGATCCTATTGTGTTCCAAGAAGTTAGAGAATCAGAAATGCTGGTGAATAGTTCTAATGGCTGTCATAATGCATTTGTATGTTTCAGATCAAAATTCCAATATGATCTGAAGAAAACTGATACAGGGTAAAAGCTAAGAAGAATAATTGAACTTATTTAGCATGATATTGTTTATAATCGATGTTAAGATTTTAACTTAGAAATTCTACTTTAAGATTTTTAAAAATAAAAAAAAAATTATGCTATTTTTCAATATAGTATTTACTGAATAATGGTTACCATCAAATATATCAGGCAGCATTCAGAGGACCTAGTTATCTTTCTTGTAACTACTATTGGTTTAGATTTTGAAACACAGCTGAATAAAGTTCGTATTTGCTTGGGCCTGAACATATTTCCTTAGGGTGTTGAGGAAGATGTGATAATGTCTCATGCAACAGTATGAATAACAAGCCCTTTATAAATACTTTGATATTTGTCTTTTGAGTTGCTTTTTCAGCAGAAAGAGGATATAGGTTTTTTTATGTAGGGTCAAATGAAGGGCAGTGGCCAATGGAAAAAACAATGAATTATTGAATGTTCTGAAGCTAAGAAGAACTTGAAATCAGTTTTAGATAGTTGCAGTAAGGCCAGGTTCCTTGGGGAAAGCTTGAAATGCTGTTTTTGGGTGGATTTCATTTGTCAAGAATGTACCTTCGGCATTGGTGAAAGTGATCACATTTATTTGGTCATCTTGACAAAAAAGATTGTAGGCAATGAACGCTTTTTATATAAAGGAGCATGATGATATATGTGTATGAACTGGAAATCACTACTCAAATGCAGACTTCTTTATCCCTGAAATTTAGCATGTTAATTCATTGAAATATCTCAGAATTTCCAGCACAAATACATGCAAATATACTTTTTACACATTATTTTTTATCATCTTCTATTTTCCAAATATTGGAACTCTAAATTACAATTGAGGACAGCAAATTACAGAGTCTTTCATAGAGAGAGGTGATTAATTTTAATGAAGTCCAGCTCTTCAATCCTCTCTTTCATGGATTCTGCCTTCATTGTCATATCTAAAAAATCATCCTCAAACCCTAGGTCATCTAGATTTTTCTTATGTTATCTTCTAGGAATTTTACAGTTTGACCTTTAGATTTATGACTGTGATCTGTTTTTAGTTAATCTTTGTAACATCATTAGGGTATATTTTTATTTCTCTCTCTTCAATTATTTGAGATCTCATTTTCACAAATACCAATTATGCTATGTAGGAATACTATATTTATTTTTTATTTTATGTATTTATCTTATTTATTGCCTGCTTAATTCTACTGGAACATAATCCCTTGAATATAGGAAATGTATTTATTTTTTGACAATGTATTATTGGCACATGCTATGGTTTGAATATTTGTTCCCTCAAAAACTCATGACGAAATTTTGCAGCTCCATCTAAATTATCGGTCAAGATAAACATATGGTCATTTCCGTTTAAAGTGGGTAGAACGAAGTAAGTAAGGTGTGGTGACCTCTGGGGAGCTCAGAAGAGAAGAGGAAGTGAATTGATGCTGGTGATAGAGCAGGATAAACATAACATTTTAGGAGCTAACAAATAGCAATGATATCATGTATCCTCCCAATCGAAGTGATCATTATGAATTTGCAGATCACTAGAAACCTAGATAGATTGCTGTAAAATTATACCAAAAAAGCCTTGCAGGTACTTAGCTCTAACCCTTCAGTCCTGAAAATTTAACACCTATGAAATTCAGTTCGAATTTATGAAAAGCCTTGGGGTCTGTGGAGAGAAGCCATGGCACAAATGTCATGTGTACATGTGTAATATGTTGGGTAAAATGGAAACAATCATACTAATTTATGATTTAATATTCAGTTTTATCCAAGAATCACAAAATATTTTATAAATTAATGAATTCAATTGTTTTCAATGGGTGAATAAAATAAAGTGCTAGGGAGTTCAAATAATTCACTTCAAATCGTTGGAAAAAGATTTTCATTTTGATTCTAAGTATAGCTGAATGTCCCAATTTATGTCATCTACTACTACATTAAGTCTATTTATAGAATTATGTTAATTTGTAATTAAATAAACTGTTATTAATAGTAATAACTTACATGTATGGTTTACCCTACCAGAAAAAGTACATTATTTTCTATAATCTTTAAAAGGACATATATGTAAATACGTAAATATAAAAGAGCATGTGTTATTACACAGAGTTTACAATGAGGAAACACAGGCAAATAAACGTAGGTGAGTTCCCTAAAGTTGTCAAGTAAGTGATAGAAACAGGCATAGAAGGATCTTCAGCTTCCTAGCACTTTTGCAAAACTCAATTCACTTGATGTTGTAAAGATTAAAGGTGGCTTTTCGTCATTTTATCTCCCATAGCCACCTTTAGGTAATTGAAAATCAATTAACGTTTGTTGAATTGAAATAGCGTGATAATGCATTATGTCACTAGAAACAGATGTATTTTTTTCAAGAACGGTATGTGAAGTGTCTCTACTCAGATTGTCTGAGTTGAAATCCAAGCTCCTTTTCCTTACAAATTACGTGAACTTGGCCATGTTTCCCCAACTCTCTAATTCTCAATTTTCTCATCTATAAACTGAAAGTAAAAATAATGCCTACTTTATTGGATATCTATGTAAATGAATGGACTCAACATATGTAAATTGCTGCAAGGGAATATGCATTTGTGTAGACAATAGGTTTCTTAGGCCAAACTAAGATGACTGTCCCAGCGTTTCTTCCTGCCCCACCCCGTGGCAAGCCAGTCTTCCTTCCAGGGAGGCATAAGTCAGCACACTTATGTAACCTACGTGTTACCATCCATGCAAACTGACGTGATGATGCTTTCCCACGTGCCACTATTGTTCAGAGCCATATGTAAGCGCTCGCCATGTGCTTGGCCGGGCTTTTCATCTCTGCGGTATGACCCCCCCAATAAAGAGCATGTCTCACCTTTTGCCGTCACTGACTCTTCCAATTTCCAAAGCCTGCACCTGAACACTCGCAAGCCACAGAGCTCCCTCCTCACAATTGCCTAAAATATTGCCTAGCATCAATGAGATCCCAGTAAACATTACCTGTTACTATTATTATAATGGAATAATTTCACCAGGGAAATATATCGATATATTGCTTGGCTTTTGTCAAGAAAGTGGAGCTTCACAAGCCCACTTCTCTGGAAATCACTTACATAGCTATAATCATATTTAATTTTAGAGGTACAAAAATGTTTATAGAAGCTGTTATAATTCATATATGAGGAAACCGAGACCCCCCAAAGTTACAGGCCTTCCCAAAGATGATATCTTTCGGTGGTGACATATGGCGCGGTCACCATTTTTTCTCAGAAAGTGATCTCAGAAAGTGTTACGTGGGATTCATTTATTTTACTTGAAATAAAATAATAGAGAAGATGTTGCATTTACTCATGTTTTTATGAAAGTAATTAAGTTTTTATAAAAGTTTCACTGCTTAAAAGTATAAACTTTCATTTCTTAAAAATTTCCCAGGTAATGTTATACAAATTAGGTTCAATTGTACTTTGCAGTTCAAAACATAATCATAAGTAATTGTCTTAATTCTATAAGCACCAATTGTATCATTCATGAAAAAATGTGTGTAATGTTTAATCTGGATTTTCTAAGTATTCTAACCAGTCTCCATTAACATATTAAGTGCTCTGGAAAAAAATCTTTCCTCTTTGAAGTATCAGGAAACTTATAATTAGGCATGATCTAAGAACCATAGAAGACAAAAGAACTATTATTAATATGATTTTATGATCCAATGCTGGTAATGTGAATAATGGTAAATTGAATATTTGAATTTAGTTTTAAATCTATATTATGTGCAGATTATGTTAATGTGTTAGAAAACTGTTAGATTTATCTTTAAAATGAAATGGGCTTAGAAGTAAGGAATCGTACAAATGAATGCACATATTACACATTTTAAGAATTTCATTACTTTTTATAATATGCTTAAATGACAAATGATTATATCTTTTCTTTATGTTTCCACACATTTATGCACTTTGAAATTTTTTTTCATCTCCAATCCTTGAAAATGAACCATGAAAATTAATTAACTAATATACAAAGTTCACTCCTTTGACACACAAAATTATTTGCTTTGTGCATTCTCAAGAATACACAGTATGCAAAAATTCTTCATCCTAATACACAGGGCTAAAAGAATAAATGCTTAAATCAGAAGTTTGTGTTACTCAACAATGAGGAGATTTCAATTCAAACACAAAAATAATCACATTGACTTATATTTCAAATATCAACACCTGCTTGCCAATGAAAATAATTTCATCTACTCAGATTTACTTATCTTTTAAATTCCTCCCTGGGGGATGTGGCCTCTTGGTTGGATACAATTTAGGCTTTCAGAGTCAGAAACCTTGTGAGTAAGTATCATATTTCATGATGAATTTAAAGGGTTTCCACATTTTTTCACAGTACTAGATGAAGGAAATTGCCATAACCAAGTATAATCTTATATAAGACGGCACAACAAATGCAACTCTGTTATATCATAAATGAAGTTCTCTCAACTCCTTGAATTACACATATTAGAATATCTGGTATATAAAGCTGGTTGCTGCAATTGCAGGTAAAGATTTAAAAATGTCCAGTTCCTGCAGCTCAAGGAACATAACCTCTGAACATAAGAGAAAAAGACTTGTTCTTTATTTTCCTGGTGTTTTTCTCATTGCAAATGAACTGGACACTGATTTGATATAATTCTGACAAGTGCTTTAGCTTGTTGTAACTGGATTGTCATTTGGACTAGTGGGAAAAATGTTCTGTTAACAGGAAGTTAGAAATAAAAGGAAAGTGTGTGTGTGTGTGCTTGCAGACTTTTTAAAAAAATATAGAACAGAAACAAAGCACCAAAAGACGTTTTAGAATTCTAGAATTTAACAGTTTCATAGAAGATATAACAGATGTAATAGTGTTGCATTGTGTGATTATAAAACAGTATGAGGCATTGTTAAATGGAATTAGTTTTCTTTTGAATATACACATAATGGATTTTTAAGAAGTCCTGTGTTGTGGAGTCTACCTTTCACTCTCAATAGAAATTTCTTAATAAATTTCAACTTGTATGGACTTATCAGAATATTTTCTCCAGCCAATACACTTCCTATAAAAGAAATGTAGAGAAAACTAGAGTCTAGCCTTGGGACTTTAGTTGTTTATATTTATCTGACATGGGCTCTATAGAACCTCAGAGCATTTTTCATGTACCATACCTCCTGATGGCAGATATTTCCTTCTAACATTCACTGTGACATATTCCTAATAGCTATTTCCTCAACCAGACTTTAAGTCTTCCGCTTACTGCCATCCTCGCTTTCATTTAAACAAAAGAAACTGCTTTTTCCCCTTTTTCTTCTATTTCCCCCAAAGATTTACTTAGGGATCAACGTTTCTTTGTTTTTCTAATTTCATATTTTAATTTCAGTGCTAATCTCAATCAATACATACACAAGCACATATCCATTACATGTTAAATGTTTCTGTGTGTATGTGTGGGGGGGTGGATTGTCTGCATTGGTACTTGATAGCATATTAAAATCATGGCATTATAGTTTCCTTTTTGCAACTTTGTTTGCAATTACTTTAGTATTAGATAGTAGTTTACCTTAAAAAAGTAATTGCCAAAAATAAAATAGAGACAGACTCAATATTGTATAATATATTTATATCAACTAAAGGCCAAATTATACCATGATTGCTCAACAAGGGCATCTCAGTAATCTGAATACATGAAGTGACAGAATATTGGATTTATCCCAAGACACACAGTCCTAGAGATGTGCTGAATTTATAGCATACCATATAATATTTATTTCACAAGTGATTCTGCTTGTAAATATGATCTGTTCTTAATTTAAATGTTATTATTTGAGTGATTTTTTTTGTGCTTCACTATTTTAAAAAATTGTCTTTTTTGATCGCTTTATAGGAGCTATCAGTTTATACCTAATTTTATTATTTTACATATTTAAACAGCATTACATTAAAGTAATCTAAGTCTACAATCGGGAATTCGTGACTTTGCTTATTCAAGTGGATTTTTTTCTATCACTCAACCTTGAACAATATTGTTCCATAACATTAATATATTTACTAGGAGAATAAGGATATTGTAAGTTTCCCTGTTTTATGAATAAGATTTATCATTATGGTTTGAGATAAGCTTCTTATTCAACTATATTCTTTTTTAATTTTATTTCAGAATATTACGGGGGTACAAACACTTTGGTTACATGTATTGACCTTGCATTGCCTGAGTCAGAACTACAAGCGTGCCCATGACCCAGACAGTGCACAGCGCGCCCATTAGGTATGAATTTACCCATCCACCTCTCCAATCCCATCTGTCTGACTATATTCTCTTTATATACATATATATTTTTTTGCTTCTAGGCAGCTAAATTTCACCTTCATACAACATCATGATGTTTCTAGAGGGAAGAAAACTTATTTCAGAATAGAGTGTCTGGGTTTCCTTTCTCAGTATTTAATACTGAATATCCTACTATTCGCATAGCCTTAGGCACAAGTAGCAGAACAGTTAATGCCATCAGAAGACTTTTTATTTCCTTGTCAGTTGCACAAGTTCTTTGGGAGCCTTTTATTTCTCCTATGAAGTAAGTTGTTTTGGCTTGCTCATTATTGATATAATAAAGTCAGTAGTAAAGGCAATATCTCCAGACGGTCTTCTTTACTTTCTGTTCCAGTTCTCATTTTAGCACATGGAAAATATCATCCTATGCAATCTGTATCTTCAAGGCTACTTAAAACACAATGGCTTCCTATTAATATAAATGTATTCATTTGGTATTGCTTGTTCATTGTGTGCTTTGCTGGATGCTACTTGGTTTATGATTTTATTTAGCCATTTTAAGGGGAAACATCTATCGTTGTATGAAACAATCATATACTCTTCCTGCACTATTTGCTTTAAACCATGTATAACATAGCCTTCAATTATCCTTCCCTCTTGGTATTCACATACTTGCATAGGTCTGTATCAAAATAAGTTGGGTTGACTTGCATCATCGATAGCATATTGCAGAAATTATAGATGTGACTTCTGAACATGTGTCATAAGAGATGTTACAGCTTCCATATTGTATCCTGGGATCACTTTCTCTGGGATAAACTCATTTTGAGGACACTCAAACAATCCTATGGACAGATTCTATAGTGAGAAACAGGTATTCTGTCAACAGCTACGTAAGTGAGTCATTTTGACCCCAGACGTGCCTTCCAAGGACTGCAGCCCCAACCTAACATCTTGACTAAAAATCATAAGAGACTTTGAAACTTTAGGGATGGCTTCAAAATTTTATGGCCCATTCACGAGTGTTTTACATTTAACTACAATTGAAGCTGGAGGCTGGGGAGGGGAGTAGACTTCACCTCTTTTTACAAAAAAAAAAAATTCTTGAAAGCTCCATATACTATAGTAAAATCATTGCTTTGGGGGAAAATCAAATTGGAGCCTTTCTTTCTTTCATTCATCTTACCATTATTACACAGAAACCTAAACTAGCTAAAGGATTTAGCATCCGTAAGAATGGATATAGATTTCTTTTCTTTCATAATTCTTTTTTTATCTATTTATGTTATATGTTTTTCTCATTGTCTTTTAAGTGGTTTACTAGAAAAATTAAAAGTATGGGTTGGGAGTTAGATTGTCCTGCCTTAACTTTTGCTTAGCCCCCACTAACTAGTCCCCACTAACTAACTAGTTTATGGCCTTAGCCAATTATTTTGCCTCTCCATACCCCTGGTTCTCCATTTTGAAAGTTTTGAAATAGCACTTATTTTAAATGATTATTATGTGCATTAAGTATAACAAATAACTCACACGAAATCCTTATCATAAACATTTGATAAATATTACGCTTAATGTAAACCTTTAATCTGTCCTCTTCCCCTTTTTATTGTGATGCCATTAAGAATGCACCTTGCGGACTTCCAACTTCATGGAGCATCAAAGACAAGAATTCCTACCGCTCTGCTCCGAAACCACAGCCGTGTTAGCACTGAGGGCATACCTCCAGCAAGCTACTCCCAGCCAAGGACGGAGTGTAGCAGGGATGCTAAGGCACACGGGAATCTTTCGAAAGGAGACCTTGGTTTGAGGGCTTCCCAAATACCTTCCAAACCATCCTTAAACTGCACGCCAGTCTGGCGCCCTTCGACCAACCTCCCCGCCCTCTCTTGTTGCCTCTGGGTCAGACTCGCATTGTGGTCCGGGACCTCTCTCAGCCTCCTCCTGTTCTTTCACACAGACAGTTACCCTATTGAAATCTTCCCAGCTCTAGTCTCAGTTTGGTGTGTGATTGTTAGAAGACTCCGTCTTTACGCAGGCATTTATCTTTAGAAAACCTACTTTGCCGTCAACTCCCCTTGTACTGCCAACATATGGGCACCTTATACTCATGCCTAGTTGCCACACTTCCTTCACCTAAAATATTTTACCAATAAAGCCCTGGAATCAATGAATAGGGTGGACCCAGGACTGATCTATGCAATTCCAGGTATGCTTCTCAAGAGCTAAATTAGATTGCCAACAATAATACCCTCAACATCAGATTCATAACAAATGAATAAGAAACTCAGCCTAGTTTATTCTTTAGTAGATAATGAATAAAATTCCTCTTGAAAATTTTTGAAGAGAAATGGAATAAAACATGTTCCAAATGCACTGGATATCAATTGCTTCAGTGGTTGTAAGTACATTTCACCAAAATGCCATTCAGATTATATTCAATAGTAATCAGAAGTTCCCTTTTATTTTATTGTCTTTCGCATGTGCGTAAGAAAATTTATCTCATTTAGAATTTAGACTTTCTGTGCTTTAAACTTAGAGGAAAAATCTCAAAGTGGGATGGGGACATGTGATTTATTAGTACAGCACTTCCCAGAGTGAATTAGGAGTTCTCACGCTTTGATTCCTAATACTCCAGCGTGAAGGCACCCCAGGGGTACATCACTTTCACTTTATAGATTGGATATAAATTGGTACCCCGATTCTACTCTTAGTTTAATTTTATCTCAGCATAAGAAGCCTAGAAATAAACAATAAGTACTTTAATAGATAATAATAAAAATCAGAAAAGGAATCAAAGAGAATAAAGGAATATAAATACAAAGTAGCTTAAACAGGGAAAGTTTATTGTACTGGCGCAGAGAGTCTGCTCTCAGGGCTAAAAGCCGCTGCTCTGTTTCTTACTGGGACACAATAAATTTGTTGGTTTCTCAAGGAGTTGAAAGAACCGACAGAACTTTGTAGGTATCTTTTGGGGGTGGGGGACAGGATCTTTCTTGGATGCCTCAGCTAGAGTGCAGTGGTATCATCATAGCTCACTGTAACCTCAAACTCCCGGGCTCTAGCAATCCTCCTGCCTCAGCCTCCCAAGTAGCTGGGACTACAGTCACATACCCTGTGCTCAGCTAATTTTTTAACTTTTTGTAGAGATGGGGAGTCTCACTATGTTGCTGAGGCTGGTCTCAAACTCCTGGCCTCAAGCAATCCTCCCACTTCAGCCTCCAAAAATGCTGGGCTTACAATCATGAGTCACTGCACCCGGCCTGCAGGTATCTTTTAAGGCTTCTTTTTGCCTACCCTCTGCCCCATCTGTTTGCCTTCTTTTTTTCTTGATACTTTTGTGGTAAAGATCCAAAGAATGAGATGCCCTGAATGCAGCCAAACCAGGACTCTAAACGTCCGGCTTCTTTTCCAGGTGATTGGTGTGCAAGGAATGCTCTCACAGTTTCAGGGGTGACCCTATTGCTACCACAAGTAGGATAGCTTTAACTCCATTTTCAATTCAGTATTATAGCTCTAACAAAATACATCAAAGCATTCATATCATGGGTATGAAAAAATAAACCAACATTGGCTTGTGAATCTCTGAAGGAAGCAGAATATTATATCCTTCTCAGTACCTTCAATTTATTTGAAGCTCAATGTAATTTGTAAAATGAAAAGTCTAATCTTTTTTAGCTTTTCAAACAATGCACGCCTGAAGGGTTCAATAGTGTTCTGTGTCTCCCCTGAACCACTGGCCCAGGGTTTAATTGGCGAAGTAACTCAATGCCAACCTCTGCTCAGTATCTAAACATGTAGCGCAGGGACATTTTCTTCATCCCTGCATGCCCCATTCTGAAAGAACCAAGGATTAAATGAACTAGTAAATCAGATTAGAAGTACAAAAGACAAATAGTCATCTCAGCTCTCAGTTTGAAACCAGCTTCTCACAAAATGCTATTTTCATGTAGAGTGTCTTTATATCTCAATGGTGGCTCAAGCTCAAAGGTAAATATTAAAGACAATGAGAACTAAGACAAATATTCTAAAAGATAAATAATCTAAAAATAAAATACAGCCAGAAAGGCAATTCACAAGTGAAGAAAATAAAATGGACGACAAATTGATGAGCCGTGTTCCATTAGAGTAGTAATCAAATCACGAAAACAAAATGAGATGGCAATTTTTTCCTAACAGAATGGCATTTTAAATAAATATCCACAGTAGTCCAGTGATTACTAAAGGGAGTGTTCTCGTCCACAACTAATGGTGACTATAAGTAGATATATATATTTCTCCAGGTAATTTGTTAAAATGAAAATCCTATCCCTGAGCTTTCCTTCTCCCTTCCCATCCTGCTTAGACTATGTCAGCGGAGGTGGCAACTCTGTGCTATCTAACCTCCTTCTTGCCCTCAGATCCTTCGCAAAGTCTCAAATGATAGACGGATGCAGAGAGAATCAGAAAGTCATTTTAGCATTAGTCACATTGATGAGAAGTCAAGGAAAACTTGCAGAAAAATAAAAAAAGTAGGTGCAGATAATAAGATGTAGAAGGGATTCAAGGGTCAGATTTTTTAATGAGAGAAAGAGACATAGAGTCCAGTAGCTGTCAAATAGTTTGAAAAGCATTAAATATTATTGTGGTGAAATTGTCGAAATATGTTTTTTAACAACGAAAAAGTTATGGAAAGACCAAATTTACTCTCTCTCAGTGTCTCCAATTCCAGTGCCAAGCTTCAGAGACATGCAAATGAATAGACATCTCCCTTTGTAGTTTTAAATTCTTAAACAAAGAGAAACTAGAAAAACTGAAAAGCCTTAAAATTATACAAATACACTTTGGACTCAATCTTGTTGCTGGAAATTGATCTTAAGAAAGTAATCACGTGTCTGTGTTCAATGAATAAGCTGTAATCATCACATGGAATTTTTAATATTAGGAAATTGGAAAGAGCCAACATTTCCAAATCCAGGAGCATGACTAAATTCATTCATTCATTCATTCATTCAGCAATGATTAATTAAGTTCCTCTTGGGCCAGGCACTTCTGGTGATCACATCAGTAAACAAGAAAGACAAAAATATCTTCCTTTGTGTTAAATTTAAATTATTGATCCTTAAGGACTACTGGATATGCAGACATTAAAATTGTATTTTAAAAGAAAGTTTTAACGAGATAGAATTTATTTGAAGTTATACTGTATACATATATATATATTTATATAAAAGACACACACAAATATTTTACCATCACATTTATGACAGATTCACAAGTGATTTCTTAAATTTATATTCTTTCTTTTCCATCATGCTCAAAACAAGTTCATTACTTTAAATAATACTTTTCCTTCCTCCTCTACATTACACTTCCCATGATGAATAAAAAGACCTATTTTTAGAGATTTTCAACAGTTGAATGATAGGAGAGATAATACAATGCCTTTGAAGAAAAAGAAACACACACACACACACAAATTATACCATCATATTTACAATAGATTCAAAAATAATTTTTTTCTTTCCTTTTGTTTCAAACAAAAAATGTGGAGCATCCTGCAAAAGAACAGTGGACTATCACAAAGGAATAATGACGGCGATTTTATGTATAAGGTTTATAAAATACTCACGTAAGAGGATTAGACGTAGCTGAGACAAGGAGCGGCACAATGTAATGACTGATCACTGAGAATTTGTCAGTCACATGGTTCCATATCCTGTTTTTATTATTTCTTGGTATCGCGATATGGGTCAACCTTATACTCTCTCTGCTTACCTACTTCATCCATCAAATGGGGATTGTAGGACATGCCTCCTAAGATTTTTAGATAGTAAGTGATAAAACATTCAAATTTTAACAATGTACTTGGCATATATTTAGTACTCAATAAATGATAGCTAATATTATTATTAAATTAGAGGTATGTACATAAAAAGTGTGAAGAGAAATTTTATTACAGCAAGAATAAATAAGTTTTCTAAAGCAGGACATAATAAGTTGAGTAGAAATTAACACGAAGTGTATGAATTGTGATTCCAATTACTTAATATACCAGTGAATTGCTTCTCGTATCAACCACCAACACAGAGTAACCAAGAATAATATTTATGGGGAGATGTTGAAATGTATTTTGTTCCCATTCAGCTTCATAATTAACTTGAGCAAGGAAAAAGTGATATGTTATTTCTGCTGTTTTAAAGGCTTTCATGTTCTAATTGCATAAGAAAAATAAAAACAGAGAGGAAGCGATATGTATTAAGTGTTTTAAGCCCTTTAAGGAGAGAAAGATCATCACCAAAACAAAATTGGATTGCAAAGGGGTTAGAATCACAGACACACACGTGCACGTGCGCACATACACACACACATACAACACTGTTTTGTATGTTTATGAATGTACAAACTAAACATTGATGTAACTATACACTGAGCAAAGTTTATATAATTGAAGTAGCAGATTTTCAGGAATTCAGTTATCTATGTTACAGTTTGTTCTTAATATTATGGATAAAATTTATCTACAAAAAGATTTCTTTGATTTATAATACTAGCAAAAAATAAAAAGAGGGGGGAGAAAGAGAGAAAGAGTCCATTGCTTTTTTTTTCTTCCTGTTAGATATTTTCTACTTTTGCATACCTCATGAGTAGGTAGAAAGTTTGTCTTAGGACTTTCCTATAGGAAACATCTCTTGAAGGACCAGCTTAGAGAAAAACCCATACTTAGAGAACTACACAGCAGCATGTGTCCATATTTGTGATTCTTGACCTTGCCTCCTCATCACAGATAATGACCCAGGAGCGGACACTGGGCCAGTTAGAGTCTTCTTTCAGGAATTTGGTTTCAAATATGTGTCAGGTTACTCTCTTTTCTCAAAATGAAACTTGTATTCTATGAATCCTTGTGCACTAAAGTAAAAGACACATATTTACGAGGTATTTATTTTTATTCATTTTTTGTTTTCTTTGCAATGTCACTTTTATCTATTTTTATTATTTTATTTCAGCATATTATGGGGGTACAAATATTTAGGTTACATATATTGCCTTTGCAAGCATGTCCATCCCCAAGACAATGCACACCACATCCATTAGGTGTGAATATACACAGCTCCTCCTTCCCCCCTCCCATCTGCCCAATGCCCAATGAATGTTACTACTATATGTTCACATATATCTTGATCAGTTAATACCAATTTGATGGTGAGTACATGTGGTGCTTGTTTTTCCATTCTTGTGACACTTCACTTAGTAGAATGGGCTCCACCTCTATCCAGTATAAGAGGTGCTAGATCACCATTGTTTTTGGGGGTTGAGTAGAACTCCATGGTATACGTATACCACATTTTATTAATCCACTCATGTATTGATGGGCACTTGGGTTGTTTCCACATCTTTGCGATTGTGAATTGTGCTGCTATGAACATTCTAGTGCAGGTGTCATTTTTACAGACTTTTTTTTCCTCTGGGTAGATGCCCAGATACGGGATTGCTGGATCAAATGGTATAGCTCTACTTGCAGCTCTTTGAGGTATCTCCATATTACTTTCCACAGATACCAAGATATAATACAGCTTTGTTCATTTTTAGTGACCAGGCATTAAGAAAATAATAACAAGAAAAAAATGGAGATTTTAAATGATAATTAGCTAGAAATATATATTTAACAATTAAGAATCATAGACCAAAAAAAAAAAAATCACATTTCTTACTTGTACATTGTGTTCTTTTAGCATTCTCTTTGGCAGTCTGTGCTCGTTCTGATACATTGCATGGGCACAGCTTCTTCGACAAAAACCACAGAGGAATTTGGTCATTCTGAATATCATGATCGACAGACATGATTCCACTAATTTTCATCTCTGTTTGGACAGATTCATTAATCCCACATACTCTCTGATGGATTTATCTATACCCAATCTGGTTAAAAGCCACCAGCATCTCCCTTTAAAGCACTGTTTTTCAGAATGTGTCCTTACTTTATTACAGGCTTTCCTATTTTTAATCATTACATATGTTTTCAACATTTCATTTTTCTGCTCCATTTTATTCCATTTATATTTCATAAAACTTCCCATCTGTCTATCATATCTCCATGTGTTGTCTACCATTTTCTATAATAGTTTCATTCTGACCTTTATTTAAGTGTCAGTTTTATGTTTCCTACTTTAATCAATATCTATTTAGAAACAATTTACTTTCTTTCCATGAATGGCTTTGGTATATAGAAATTTTGTCATTTATTACAACAAACTCTGATTGCCATGTACCTATTTTTCTAGATGTCAGCCTTCTATCAATGTTGCAAAATGTGTCTCATTTTACATCTTTTCACACAATAATTTTAAATATAATAATATGCCCGTTTTCCTACAAAATACCATTTCAACAGCCAACATGTTTTAAAAGTTTTTTCCTTCAATTTACAAACTTTGAATAAATTTCTGCAGTAGAAAATTAATGTTAGAAGATAATCTGGTTTAAGGCCAGATTTTTAAAGGAATGTATTTATGGAAAATATATTTTTGACAAATAATGCTATCATTTATAGAACTTGTGAAAAACTACTGTATCAGTGATGATATTGCAATATTGCAATAAATCAATTAGACAGGGAGAATTTTTACTCCTTGTCTCTGATAACTTAAAGCTGTTCAACTTGAAATTGAACAGTTTCTAATGCCATAACTAATTATATATTTTTATGGTGTTCAGTAGAAAAGTGCCATACAAATGCATAAAACTCTATATCATCACTTCCTTTGTTCTTCTTCTTATCACTATACCTTTCAATATTAAATTGTATCTGCTCAATAGTTATTCATAAATTATACTATATAAACAAACTACATAAAGTAAAATGAATTCTGCAGGGTGTACTGTGTTATTCTTTGAGAATTTATGATGTTGACATTGATTATCCTCCCGAGGCTGAGAAAAAAATCTAAAATCCTTCCAAACATTGTTTGTCCCTCAATCACTTACAAAACTAATGCTCACACGGAACTCTGGGAATAATAGCATGGTAATTTAGAATCAAAAAGACCTGGGTGTGAAGTTTGGAACATGTTCTTACTAGTTGTGTGATGTAGGGCATGTCAAGTAAACTTAACGAGCATCTTTTTATTTTCTTTTTTAAATTCATTTATGAGCTAGTTTTATCAATAAACTAATATGCTTCCGCAGAGGATATTTGCAAAATTAAAGGAGATAATGTTTGCTATATACTTTACATTAACACTTGCCACATGGTAAGCAGTCATTAAATCATTGTTGTTTTTGTCCTTCTTAAAAAAAATAAAAAAAGAGGGAGACCCAGGGGCTGGTGAAGAGTGGGGAAAAGTTAAATGCCTTCCTTCCAAAGCAAACCATTACCAGCTGAAAAATCACAGAACACACAGAAAATAAGCCAAATGCGGTTGCAGTTGCCAGCAGGTGGTAAGAGGAAGAGAGATGAATTTTAGTTTCTCTTTCCTCTGCTAAGGTACATAGAGGGGATTTAATAATAGAGAAATGGGGTGACGATGGAGAATACTTTTGGATAGCATCTTCTCCCAAAAGACGACTATTTTATCTACATTAAAAATCTGTTGTTTGGTGTGTCTACTTTCATCAATAATCTCAGCTAGATCTTCTGCTTAACTTGACAGGGCTTCAGCATTAGCACTTACTGCTTCTCCTTGTACTTTTATGTTATGAACACAGCTTTTTTTCCTTAAAACTCATGAACCAATCTCTGCTAGCTTCCAATTTTTCTTCTGCGGCTTCCTCACCTCTCTCAGCCATTATAGAACTGAAGAGAATTAAGGCCTTACTCTGCATTAAGATATGGACTTAAGGGAATGTTGTAGCTGGTTTGATCTTTTTAGGCCACTAACATTTTCTTCATACCAGAAATAAGTTTACTTCATTTTTTTTTTTCATGTGTGTGTTCCCTGGTATAACACTTTAAATTTCCTTCAAGAACTTTTTCTTTGCATTTACAACTTGGTTAATTCTTTTGCATAAGAGGCCCAGCTTTCAGCCTGTCTTGGCTTTACACATGCCTTCCTCATGAAGCTTAATCATTTCTAGCTTTTGATTTGAAGTGAGAGATGGACAACTCTTCCTTTCACTTGAATACTTAGAGGCCATTGTACGGTTATTAATTGTGGTACTTTCAATATTATTGTGTCTCAGTGAATGAGAGGAATGAGGAGAGGGAGGTAGAAGGGAGCAACCAGTCAGTGGAGCAGTCAGAACACCTGCAACATTTATTGTATAAGTGCGCCATCTTATATGGTGAAGTTTGTGGCACCTAAAACAATTATAATAATAGCATCAAAGACTACTGATCGGTGATCCCCATAACAGATATAATTAAAATGAAAAAGTCTGAAATATTACAAGAATTACCAATATATGAAACAAAGGCATGAAGTGAGTTCATGATGTTGGAAAAATTGTGCCAATAGAATTGTTGAACACCGGGTTGACACAAACATTTACTGAGCAAAAAGACACAGTGTCTTTGAAGTGCAATAAAGTGAATCACAATAAAATGAGGTATGCCTATACTTGTAGGTTGGGAAATTCTGTAGACAGCAGTTAAAAGTTAATTAATGTTAAAAATGACATAGCACTTTATTAAAATGCTAGATCCCTCCTATAATCATATCAACTTGAGATTCAAATGCAAACTTATGAGGATAAATTTGAGGCAATAGTCCTGTTATGTGCAGATGGGTGTTATTGAATTTGTGGCTATTTCTCTTCCCCTCTGGAGGTAAGTATTGAATGCTACATTTCTCAAATGTCAATCAATGTACTGAATTACTCAAATCAAATCAAGTCAAGGCTACACAACTCTCCATTTTTATAGTTCAGTTGTCTGGATTGCTCTTCCTTGATTTATCACAGTTTGAAAACTCATGAAAGTTTTATGACTTGGGGAATTTTGGACTATCTATACAATCTACTCACTCAAGCAAAAATAATTACGTGATTTAAATTTAAGTGATTTAAATTTAAGAGAAGTAGAGGAAAGTAAAAGATTATATCTGATTTTTGTTCTTTTTCAGTGTGGATGGCAATTTAGATAAATATTCGGAATGTTAGTTTAAGAACAAATTACTGTTTCAATGGCATTACATTTTTGAAAATTTGGAAAGCACATTTATTCAGACAAAACTATGAATTAGATAATACAAAAAAAGATAATTACAACATTCTGGAAAACCGTTAAAATTTTTTCAATCTATCTGATGTTTCCAATCAGGTACTTGGAAGACTTATTTAACTCTTCCTATTGCTACATCTGATAAATCACCAAATCCTAAATTCTACTTCTAAATATCTTCCCAATCCACTGTTTTCCATCAAACTGATTTTTGAGTGTGCAGTATTCAGGTAAATAATTATTGTGGGGTCTTTATTTGTGTAAGCGATTTAATTTAAAAATTATTCATCAACCTATGACAGGTGTAGTGATTTAGAAAAATGGGTAGAGTACGTGTACTTGCATATTTGTTAATTTTCTCATCAGTGCATGTAAAATTATTCATAATGAGGCACATATCTTTTTGTTAAGGTCCAGAAATCATCTCTGTGTCTTTATTGGCAAATGTGTCATGCTGGCTGATGTCTTATCTCCCACTGTGAGGAAAAGCTAGCAAGTCCATTATTATGATACCATCCCTCTTCAAAACATGTGAGAATTGAAATGATTTGGATTTTTTTTGCCTCTGTAATTTCCTTATACCAATTATTTAATGCTGGTAACATTATTTCATTATTACTCATGGTGTCACATCATTCATTTGGCTTCCTTTCCCCTTCCCAAAGCAGTTTCCCATGATTTTCTCAAAGGTTGTTTCTGTACTTCATTGACCATGGCCATGAATGCAAACCTTATGAAGAGTCTGCAGGAAAATGTGAGTTATTATTCATTTCCTGGATATGTTACTTCACCATTAACATTTTAAAAATGTAAATATAGAATAACACATCTTCCAACTCTGTTTTCTCTTGAATGTGTTACGTTGTAATCATTATACATTCCTAGAATGTGACGTCTTTCCATATTAACCACACTCCTTCCATTCACACAGTCACTTGTAATTGGGGACAGTAGTCACGGAGTCTGTGGGCAGAGTAAGAGTAGCAGTTCGATCCACACAAGACATTTCTGTTCCTAATCTTACATGGCTTACAGCTGATAATGTCACCACATTGACTAGAAGGGTACATTAGCACAATGGGGCAATAGTGTTGAAAGCTGTTGGACAAGATTGATGTAGCCCCATAGACTGACTGGCATGTACGTGGAGACTATAGAGGAGGTAGGGCAACCATTCTGGATGACGTGAGTGAGTGCACAGGGTGAAGGATCCTTGTCACGACCCCGGATAAGATGCTATAGGCCGGTGGTTCCCAAAGAGAGCTGATTTGGTCACCCAGAGAGTATTTGCAGTGTCTGAAAACATTTCCAGTTTTCACAATTTGGCAAGGAGGGCAGTGTGGCCAGATTGCTACCAGCACTGCTACTATGTACAACAAGGAGTTATTCAGCTTAAAATGTCAATAGTGCCAAGGCTGACAGACCCTGCTGTAGACTCCAGGCCCCATTGAGGTAGAAACTCTGATGGGTGAAGGCTGAAGAAATAGCCCACACACACTGATTCCATCTACAAGTCAGCAGTGGACTGTTAGTTTCCAAAACCCCTGAACTTGTGCTCTGTTCAACATGAGTGTCACCAAATCAGTATGTCCGCACCATACTGGGTTCCAATCTCATATCATTATGAAAGAATGTATTGGCCAGTGGTGTTGATCCACTCACAGGGCTGCATTTTTGGAACAGGGACCTGGTCTTGGGGCCCTTGGACAACATCATGGTGTAAGTTCCAGAGCTTCTCGTAAAATCCTCTTGACTCTACGCATATAGAGGATTGAGGATGAAAGAGAATCCTGAAGGGGAGAAACAGGTCCCAGTCATAATCTGAGCTCAGGATGCCCTGCCATTCTGATGGCTCTGCCATCCTGGCCAGTCAATGTACCAAATGAAGACTTAAAACAGTTTAAGGAAGGTACCACAATTTCCACCTCTCAGAGTTGTGTATCTGGTACCGGTCCTGCTTTCCACTTCCTGAAACACCTCCATCTCTTATCTTGATACCTAGTGTCTTCCACCTAACGGTCTCTCAAAGCCACATCTTGCCATCTCTTATTCCATTCTCTTCTGGAAAAGTGACTTTTCTGAAATAAAGAGTCATTTAATTCAATTTAAGGTCATATAACAGCTTCCCACCTTTCTCAGAATAAAAACAAAAAATCCCTAACCTAACTTATAAGAACCTCAGCTGCTGCCTAACATTCTAATCTTATCTCACTTCTCTCTCTTCTTTTCTCTGTTTTCCCACCATATTGCACTTTTTTTTTTGTATTATTTAACAAATTGTTATTTTTTAAAAAACAGAGGAAGCTGTAGGACCATCTGTCAACCACTGCATCTCCTTTATCTGCCCTTGAGATTCCTCCTTATAGGAACACTCCATTCTGGGATTTTTCATTTTCTTTCAGGCTGAGTGGGGTCCAGCTGTCACACACATTTATAGCATCTCACGTTTTATTCTCATTCCTTAAAATAACTCGGTCAGTGCTCATCATCCCCTTTATACTGTTACTGTGTGTTTCATGAGAGCAGGGAGCAAATCAGAGTATCTTACTGAACTACCCCCACAGATAGCATGGAAGCTAACTAATGGTAGGTGGATAGGTAGTGAATACTTGGAAGCTAAATAGTTGAATGAAATATTTATTTCTGTTCAGTTTAATATCAAGTGGATTCTACCCTCATATTACATTTTCTTATTAAAACCTACAAACATACAGAAATACAGAAGGAAAAATATGACAGACCCTGAATTCTCAATACCAAGATCTAATAATTGTCACTACATATTATACTTACTTCATCTATTTTCCTCTAATATTTTAAAATAATTTCATGTTATCTACCCCAAATACTTAAACATGAATTCCCAAAAGCAAAGGCATTCTCCTATATCAAAACAAAGGCAATAACAAGTGTTGGTGAGGATGTGAAAAATTGGAACTCTTGTTCATCACTGAGTATAAAATAGTGCAAACACTGTGGAGAACAGTTTTACAGTTCCTGAAAAGGTTAAACATACAGTTACCATATTGCCCATTCATTCAACTACTTGGTATACCCCTGAGAGAAATGAAAACATACATCCACACAGATAATTGCACATGAATGTTCAGAGCAGTGTTTTTCATAATAGCCATAATTGGCAACAACTCAAATGTCCATCAATTGATGAATGGATAAATAAATGTGGTATAGTCACATAATGGAATATTTTTCAGCTATGAAAAGTAATGAAGTTCTGGTGCATGCTACAATACAGAAAGATCTTGAAGCATTATTCTATGTGAAAGAAGCCAATCACAAAAGACAATCCCATGTTATATGCTCTCATTTATATGCAACATCCAGAATAGGCAGATTTACAGAAACAAAAAGTAAGTTAATGGCTGTTTGGGAGGGGACAGATCATGGGGACTAACTATTAATGGGTATAAAGGTTTCTTTTTGGGGTAATAAAATTGTGCTAAAATTAAATCATGGTGATGATTCTCAAATTTTGTGAATATACTATAAGCATTTAAGTTTTATTTATACACTTTAATTTGGTGAATTTTGTGACATGTGATTTATGTCTCAATAAAGCTGTGAAAAAAGACAAAAGAGGTGAGGATGAAGGGAGAAGGAAGACAATAAAGAAGAAAAGAAAGCCACTTCCTGAGCATACATTATGGGCCAGATACGATGTTTGACATTTCACATAACTTTCACAATGCTCATAACAAACACGAGGTAGGTTTTGTTTTCAATTTATAAAAAGAAAATTCAGTCTTAGAGAACTTAAAAGCTATCCGATAGTTCATGATAAAATTATGATTCACGCTAAGATTCAACTGACAACGAAACCCGTAATCTTTCAACTATGTAGCCGCATGAATTATTTTACCAACATAAATAAAGTATAAAGGGTGTCATTTTTTTCCCAAACTGTTAGAATTATCTTTTTATTTCCTACATTATAAAACAAATTTTCTTTACTGAAATGTTTTAGTCAATGAGATAAAAATTTTGGGAGATCAGAGACATTACTGCATCAGCAGATGTAGGTGTAGGTATATATATTTTAATCGGTACTTTGATTTACAGAATGCATAATGATAATTTTGTTTGGTTACTCTAAATAAAAATTAAGCAAATGCCTTTCTGGGAACACTTGAACTCCTGTTGATTTTGAGAATTACATTTATCAAGAAATATCCATTTCAAATTCAGAAACATGTTGGTAGTGGACATACATCCCTGCTGAATCAGACAGGACTGTGAAAATATTATAATTTCAACTTCTATACGAAGGTAAAGAAAAAATACAGAATATCGGTTATTTTAAAGTAGATATAATTTGTTATTTGTTAAAAATTAAATAAAATAAAAAGTACCATGTCTTAAAAAGCTTTAACCTTAAAACATGTATGAATGAAAACTGAGACTATTATTAGCATACCAGGTGTTAAATAATTATACACTGATTTGAATTTCTTAAAATAATGTAAGATGAATTTTGAGTATTTCTTACATTGACTCTATCTTCAACATTTTTTTTTTACTAATTCACTTTTTGCATTAATGTATCCTCTATGACCTATTGAAGATAAAATTAGAAAGAAAATTAAAAAGAAATTAAAATTAAAAAGAAATCGTTCAATCATCATACTATATAACTCAACTATTGAAATTATCTTTTATGAACACATAGATCTCTTTGGAATACAGGTTCTTGGGCTTGACTAAATTAACAAGGAGTTAATTTAAGAGAACATCTGGTTGTTTGTAACTGCCTATTGTGGAAAAAAAGGAATCCAGATGCTTACATAATTTATTTCTACATCTCTCTTTGGTTTAAAATAAAAATATCTTTGTAGTAGATATAGTAATCAAAAATTAAATGCTATCTGGGCTCATGTATGCCTAACAGAAATATATGCATATATATTTTTCCAAATTTCTCAAATTAAGAATGTGAACAAACCTACTAGACATGTGGGTGTATGTATGTATATATTCTTATTATAACTCTGAAATAAAATTTGTTATGGCTACTTTGACTACTATAGGCAAGACAAGTGTTGTAGGAAGAATTCTAAGATTGTCCCCAGGGTTTCTACTCGCTGGATACATGCTCTGCATAATCCCTTCCTTATGATTGTGCGTGTGAACTGTGAACATGATGGATGCCCCTGTCGTGATGGGTTACATTATATGACAGATGTGAAACATTTTGTATTAATAGATGTAAAGCTCCCAAATAGTTGACTTTAATTTAATCAAAAGGAAAATTACCTTGCCTGGTCCTGACCTAATTAGCTGAGCCTTCTATAAGATTCAGAGCTGCAGAGATGCTATCCTCCTGGCCTTGAAGAACGAAACTGTCATGAGTTAGACATCTGCAAGAACATGAATTGTGCTTTTGACCATGTGAGCCAGAAAGAGAAACCTGAGCCTCAGGTGAGAGAGACCAAAGCCTCGGTGAGAGACACCTTTGTTGTGGCCCTCTCGGATCCTGAGTAGAAGACACAAGCTGTGTTCTGACTCCTGACCTGTAGTAACTGGGAAATAACAAACGTATGCTTTCGCAAGCTGTTACGTTTGTGAAAATTTGTTGCACAGCAATGGGAAAATAATACAGTATGTGAATCACAAGGCCTTGCATTTCATAGTGCTTTATATATGGTGGACATTAATTAATAATCCTATTACTAATTTTAGTTTAACAAAGTAAAGGTAGTTTCAAAGACTTTCATAATATCAAGAATTTTTCCTGGCCTGACATTAGCAAATAGTTCATTAGTAGAAACTCTTCAAGTGTAGCAGCCTCAGGTAAATCTCAAGCATATTTGTTCCCAGCTAAAATTGATTTAAGGTATAGCCTTGAATATGAAAGATGTTCTTCTACAGTCAGGCTGAGGAAGAAAGAAGATTATTGTAATACATTGAAAAATAAAAGAGATTTACAGTGTAACCAATTGAGGTTTCACTTCTAATGGTAGGAATATTTACCAAGTTGACTGGGCTTGTGAGGCACAGGTGAAAAGTGGCTTACGAAATAAAAAAAAAAAGGTTTCCTTTTTGGAAACATAATTTCAGAGTACGATCTAGTAGGAGGCAGTGTAACAGAATATATTATTCTATAAGCATTATTTCCCTTTGCAGTAACACTTGAGAAATTCAGGAAATGTTCTTTAGAGTAATACTGGAAGAAACAGAAGATTTATTTCATTTTACTACTTTTTTTTCTTTCTTTAGAAATGTAAAAGTAAATGAGCAAGAATTTCTTTTGATCATTAGAAATGTCTTGCCATAGTGCTAACAAGTTTCATGGTTATTTATTAAAGTTAGAAATATGAGATGACACAAAGGGATATACACAGCAACATTTAGCATCTTTATATAAAAAAGAATCATGGTTATAGAAGTAGCAAGTATTCAGAAGACCAATTACAGCAGAACTAAGATCCAGAATATATTATCTGAGGGAAGCTTAGAAGCATCCATCCCCAGTGGCAAAATAAAGGGCAAGAAAGAAGCAAGACAGTCATCACTTTTTTTATAATTGGAAAACAAATAGAGGAGTCATGTTATTGTGACTACCCATTAAATATTACAAATTGTATTGCAGTGTTTAAGGAGTGCAATGAATAACCAATGAGTTTATTATACTCATCATTGCCAAAGTAAATGTTATAGTAAGAAATTTATAATACAGAGTTTGCGATCTATTTACCAAAGTCTTTTTATTTGTGATTTTGGTCTGAACTTTAATGAAGAGATACATTTTATCTTTGTCCTTGTATCTAATTTATCAACATTTCATTTTTTTTCTCTCTCCCTAATGAATACATATTCTACTCTCATAAGTGCTAAATTTTTGAAATTATCAAGCATTGTGTATCAAATTAATTCACTCTTAACCAAAATTGGCTTTTAGACAAAAAGATAAGATAGATCTAAACAGGAAACTCCATGCAATTTAACAACACAAAGGGGTAAAAATTGTCATTACCTGTGTTTTATTACATTTTTCATTAGTGATTTCAAATTAGCCTTAGGACTATATGCCTAGAAATTTATAAATTTTTTTATAAACTTCTTCTTGGCTCCCCTGTTAATGCTTCTTTATTCTTATGCCTCCCTTTGGTCTCAGTTTCACAAAATTTATGAATAATTCCCTTGGGATAAAGGCAATACTTGCATACTATCTGCAATATCCATTGCTCCTTGAAACTCAGCCAGTTACTTTTTGATTAGTTTGCATCGATCCTCCTGAATTTTTCCTTTCAAATATGTCCAACATTTGGAACTATATTTGTTCTATCTACTTTGATTCTTAAGGGTTATTTCCCAGTTAAAACAACCATGGACATTTAATCTGAAATTTTTAAGAGAATACTTCTCTCTCCTTCTTGGTCTCTCATCCTAGGATGCCCCTAGGGCAAAGCCACACTGTCTCATTACTTTTCCCAAAATTACCAATCAAATAACTCAACCCTCCTCTCTTGAATAAGAGTAAATGAAGAGAGTTGTGCCCGTCAATTACGAACTCTATTCATAAAGGTTACTGAAGGCCAGAAGAAAGTAAGTTCCCAAAATTTGGGGTAATGAGACTGTTGGACAAAGTCTATGTAATACACCTTATTAGGCAGCTCTCTAATCCTTCTCAGAAGGATTTAGAGGGGAATGCTGTTGAAAAAATCCAAAGTCTACTGGAACTTAATCAGAAGATATTTAAAAATATAAACTTTTGGAATAAAGTCTAAAATACACAAAACAAAGTTTAATGTACATGAAAAGTGAGAATAAAAATAAACCAGCGAGTCTATTTGCAAAGTAATAGAAATTCAAAGTTAAAACTTGTTTTTTCAGATTCAACTTAATAGCACCAATTTTTTTATTTCACAATTTTTAAAAGATGATACTTCTTTTAAATTGCTACTATAGGTAATAAATTAGAGTTACTTCCTGATATTCCAATTAATTTTGAACAGTGATGTTTACATGTGCAGTGATATGTCTACAATGGTACATCATACACAGTTATATTCTTCTACTAGGTACCTGGGAGTATTCCTCTTTCACTTACATGGTTTCCCATTACTATATTCTACTGCTAGAGGGAAGTCATTCTGCTCTTGGAATAATCCATTGCTGGTGTCTGGTTCCAAAACAATGAGCAAGAACTAACCAATTATATAGAGATTAAATATGAGGCTGCTAAAACGTTCCACCTTGCCCTTATTGATTTCCGTATGTTCCAAATATTCTCTACGTGTCTTTTCAAGCACGCTCTCCACCTTTTTCCTACTCTCTGACTTGGAAGAATGACCTGTAGAGATTCCATGAACAAGTACCGTACCGTCTGGCTTCGGGTTAGGTGGGGCCAATGGTGAGCCCAGAAGTTGAAGGGAGGGACAAACAGTGAGATCAGGGTAACTGTTTCACTAGCTTCCTCCCTGAGGAGATGCTTCAGCTGCTTGTGTCTCTTCCCTGAAGGTCACTGCCCCTCTCAAATCTCTCTTCTCTACAGAACTCTCTTTTGCTAGTTCCTAGGAATCACCACTCTGTGTTCTCTGCCTCAGATTATTGTACTATTTTTTACATCCAATCGTTCACCTTTGGGTTAATAGTCCCTTTTTAAACACTCCTAGGATTATCCTAATTTTATGTGCTATCTATTTTATATAGACACTCAGACATACATAACCTACATGGACATATCTGTCTAAAAGCATATAAATTATTTTGCATGTACTACAATAAGTGTCTTTTTTAGTTTTAGGGAATTTAAAAATTTTAATGTCAGCTAGGTAGGGGAAGATCCTTACCTCCTTTTCTTAGATCATTTGTATTCTAAATAAAGGTAGCCTTTACCATGCTCATAAACCTTAGAGGTCCCTAAATTATTGAAACTGTCCTCATAGATACGCATTTAAAGAACTTCAAAAGTAGATATTTTCTCATTCATCTTCATACCTGCCAGAGAAAGGGCTTTCCCTGAGAACATTATGATTATGTACGGGATGTTATCTGATCAATATATTTCTACTTAAGAATGCCAGATACCTAAGGTGATGATCTTTCAGACTATTCAATATTAGGATTTATTCTAGAGCTCCCGTACTATTTTAATAAAGAAAAGGATTTACAAAGCAACTTAATTCAAAGTGTGAGTTAAAAAATAAAATTACGTTTAACTAAAAAGGTGCTGAATTAGTCAACCAATAAATATATGGAAGTCACACTACTCTCCGGAGAAGTAAAATCTAATTACCTTTCTAAATCTTGATATTCACCTAGTGCTAGCAGCCTACTGCTATTTTCCAACTTCATAGCTTCACACACATGAATACAAAACTACATAGCAGGAAAACATTGACAAAAATAGTATCTTAAAAATGAAATAGCTAAATGCAGCATGAATTTTTTTGATAGCAACTGGTGGATTTCCTCCTTTTTTTCTCCCTATAAAATAAATTCTCTTGAGAAAGAATCTGTACAAGCCATGCATTTTGAAATACAAGAGGAGTAATATACTCTACACAAAAGTTTTCCCATAATGTGCAGACGTGTGCAATCTGTCTTCTTGCTCTCCTTAAAAAAACTTCCTATACTAATCATTAGAGGTATTTACACCATTACTTTAAATCTCACCATCACTAAATTACTAAAACAAATTGAATTGTGAAGAAACAGTATTTCTTAAGCTTCTTTTCAAGAGGAATATTGCTTTATAGTACTAAGAAAATTCAAGAGTTATGCAGGTATACTTTGTCCCCCCAGAAATATGGTTTCAACCTGGAGCCCTTAGTAATAAAGCACTAGGAAAAACACTTTCGGAAAAGGAAACCTATGGGCTGAAAGATGTTTACTACTTTAAAAATATAATCTTTTCATTTCATGTTTTTTCCTTTTGGGCAGCGAAAGGTCAACTTAATAGCACCAATTAAGAACATTACAAGGGCCTTTTATGAAACCTGATATTAAAAATCTCAATACATTTTTGTCTATTCTTCCCAAAATTCATTAAATAAATACATGTGTCTAATTATAAAAG
>CAUYSK010071892.1:0-17445 GCA_963575035.1 Avahi laniger | reverse complement strand
TTAATTAACTCGCAGCATTCATAGGTCTGGGAACTTGACAAGTCAAGGGTCACGGAGGACCCAGGAAAACCTTGATTGTAATGAAATATTAACAGCTAACGATACATCTGAACAGGAAGGATCAAAATGACACCACCGCTCCTCACCCCCTAACTGCGAGCGCAGCAGGCCATGCATGCCAGCGGCCACACGCAGACGTGACGCTGGGTGTGCTGCTTCTGCAAGCAACAGCGGGGCGCGAGGCCCCAGAGGCTGCTAAGCAATGTGGGTTTTCACCTCTCTTCTGCATCTGCTCGGCGACTTCTTCATATACAAGAACATGCGTGAGTCAGGCTGGTGGTACACGGCCGTCAATTACAGTCACACTGCAGCAAGACAGTTACCTTTATTTCCCAGGCCATAGGGGCTTGAGAATACTATGGCTTCTTTTTCAGTTGTCTATGATTTTTATAAAACCAAAATAAACAGATTTTAATTCTGCATGCACAGAAGGATGTGCTGTCTCTCATCTGAGAAAGTCCTAAAGTGGAGGTGGCGCCATAAGGCTAATCCCAAGTAAAGCCTCTTCACATGTAAATCAAGACCTACTCGCTCCACACTTTTGCAGTTACGGCGGAGAGGGCTGCAGGGAAGTCAGAGCTTATTCCAAAGTCTCCGAGTGAAAGGGACCATTCCAATGCAGCTTGCTGGGCGGCTCTGCACGACAGGCCACCGGCGGCAGCCCGGGACTCAGCTCCCGTGGAACGGGCGGAATGCTGTATTCTCACCCAGGGTAGGCAACGGCCGGACCACCCTCAGATCTGCGTCTTCACCCACCGAGTGTTTATTTCCTGCTCCCTTCACAGTTCCACGAGTGGCAGAGTTGGGTTTTGGGGAGCTCACCTGACGGCTCCACCGCCTCTTAGGACAGAGCTTCTCAAGCTCAGCGCTGAGGCCATTTGGGGCTGGATCGTTCTCTGCTGTCGGGAGGCTGTTGTGTGCGTTGTAGGACGGTTAGCAGCATCCCGGGCCTCTGCTCCTTAGATGCCGGTAGCACCCCCTAGTTATGACAACCAGAAATGTCCCCAGACATTGTCAAATGTCTTCTGAAGGTCAGAGGTACCTCCTGAGCCCCTGCCTTGGTTAAGGAGCACAGCCCTAGGCCTTGGGGTCCCCCACGTTTGGCCAGCAAATCACGGAAAGGAGGGAAGGCACATCTACCCAGGGATGGCTCCGCCCGCAGTGACACCCCCACAGGAGCTGACATTTCACTGATGAGAATCTAGTCACATGCCCCACCTGGGTCAAAGAGGCTTCGGGAAACGTACTGTAGCTGAATGACCGGGAAGAAAGGCAGAACTGAGATCTGGTGGGCGCCGGCGGGAAAGACAGATGCTGAAGAGGCTCGTGGGCCGCGGGGAGGGCGTTGTCGGCAGACGGGTCTCCCTGGCTTTGTGTGCTCCGTGGTCCTCGTTCCTTCCCTTTGCATCCTTTTCTTTAAAAAAAAAAAATACATTTTATTGTGTCTGTTAAAGGCATACATGATGTAACGGGTACATGTACATCGTAAAAAGGTTACTGTAGCGAAGCAAATTAACATCCATCATCTCACATAGTTACCCAGTGTTTTTTGGTTTTATGGCAAGAGCAGCTAAAATCTACTTACTTAGCATGAATCCCAAAGGCAGCACGATTTTATTGCATGTAGCGCTCACGTTGTACATTAGATCCCTGGACTTGTTCATCGTGCACATCTGTGGCTTTGTATCCTCTGACATATCTCTCCCCACCGCCCCTCGCCCCCAGTCCCTGGCAACCACTGTTTTGCTCTATATCTATGTATATTTGAATTTTTTTTTTTTTTTAGATTCCACCTATAAGAGAGATGCTGCAATATTTTCTTTTCTCTGTCTGGCTTATTTCACTTAAGCATAATTTCCTCCAGACTCATCCACACTGTGGCAAATGGCAAGATCTTGCCCTTTTTAGGGCCGGATAATATTCCGTTGCATGTATGTACCACATTCAGTCGTAGATCGACACTTAGGGTGTGTCCATTTCTTGGCTATTGTGAATAACGTGGCAATGAACACAGAGTGCAGGTGTCTTTACGAGGTGGCGACTCCATCTCCTTTGGGCATGTGCCCAGAAGAGGGATTGCCGGGTCACGCAGTAACTCTATTTTTAATTTCTTTAGGAACCTCCTGATTAGTGCAGTGGTAAACATCCCCACCCGTCCCCATCCCTTTCCGGAAGGATTCCCTCATGACCAACCAGTTTCTTCATCTTTCTAGACGCAGAATTGAGGGACAAAGTAAAAGATTAAAGGGAGAAATAGGCAGCCTGGGGCTGTGGAAGAAGTTTTAGGTGGAGCTTTTCAGGAAATACGAGGGAGAGAGGACTGGCAGGACCACGGTATGGGAGGAAAGCAGATGTGGGAGAAAAAAGGAATTTCAACAAGTGCTCGCTTCATGATATTCAAGAAATACAAAATTAATTTGTGTTGAAATGACTCTTTGGTTGCCAGACTATGTTCCCAGGACCACAACACTTCATGGGTATACCCTCAATAAGGGTACAGACCACCAGGATTTAGATGTTTGCTGGGAGTGAAAGAGTCGGACAGGGCAAGTAGAGGAATAAAAACAGGGATAGCTCTGTCCATGAGTAAAAAACAAATACGTTTTTTACATATTTCCTGCAGTTACTGGTTCCAAAGGAACCCAAGCAGGGGGTAGCCAGCATGCGAGGGCCCATGTTAAGACACAAAGTTGGGTTTTCATGGTCAAGACAGATATGTGCACAGACTCTAGGAGGTCAAGTGGGCTGATGCCTCTGGAACTTTAAGATGCATACAATATGCATCACCAGAGGAGCTCATTACAATGCAGATTTTGATTCAGCATGTCTGGGATGGGGCCCCAGGTTCTGCATTTCTGATGAGCTCATGGGTCATGTGGATGCTGCTGGTCTAATCACCACGTTTGAGTAGCAAGGAAGTTGGAAGACAACGTGACATCAGTACATGGGCATGAGGCTGACCCTGGGGAAAGAAGCCATTTGTCCAAGCAGACTCAGAAATGCCTATGTCTTTAAGAACCAGAAGGAATCTTAGTTCTTTATACAATTTCTGTCTGTGTTAGAGGTGGTTCCACGGTTTATGAACATCTGAACTACAAGATATTTAAAGGCGAAAGAACTGAGTGCAGAGCCTCCAGGTAGACTGTAAAGTGACATAGAGCATTTTTATGAATAAATGCTGAAAGGAATCATTCTCACATTTCCTGTTTCCTAGCCACAAATAGGGGTTATGTTCCTTTGTAGCAGTCGCTCCTGAACAAGCCAACCTGTTTCCAAGCCTTTACAACTTGAGTACTCACCAAGAAATATGAGACCCTGATGATATATTATAACTAATGCTCAGTATTGCTAGACCTCTACCTCAAATTCTTGCAACCTGATCCTTTGAAAATTTGCCATTGGAGAAAAAAAATCTGCACTCCATCATTAATACCTTTTGCTAGTGAGGAGATTTCAAATGGTTAGCGGTTTTAATTAACAGTTATAGCTATTTGCTCATGTTTAAACTTTCCTTTCTTAATAAAAACATTAGCACCAAATTCTGTTTAGTTACAAAGCAATTATAAAACAGTGAAACACTGCTATCCTAGGGACGTTTTCCCAAATGTACTCTGAAATTGTCCATACTCAGAACTAGTACAGGAATTTCAATCATAAATATTATACTGTCTAACGGGCCAGCTCTTTGTCTTTCAATATCAGAAGTGATGATTCCTATTCCCTCATGCTAGCCTAATAACTGATCTATTTGTGGTGAAGATAAATTGGAATTATTTTTGCCAATACACCCTTATTACTATGCAAATTTCCCTCTTATTTATTTTCAGGCAGTGACAATTGCCTGGACAACCCAGACAAGACAATATCATTGCCACTTACCAGAATTAAATAATGTTAAAATTGTGTCTTGTAAAAGCAACAACATAAAAGCAACATAATAATAAAAACAAAATCTTAGAAAGCCCTGTTAGAAAATAGAAATTCAACACAAAGATGTTTTGTTAAAAAATGGAAGGTTGCCCCAATATAAGTGATTAGAAACTTTGAAAGCAGAACAGCTCCTCTCTAAGTTCTGTCAACATGAGTCATACCCCAAAGATTCAGACAGCTACAGAAGGGGCATGAACATATAGAAATGAGGGTTTAGCTTCTCCTCATTTCTCCTTTGAGTGTTTTGGAAGATATACATTTGTGTTGGTATCAGGTTTGGAGTTCAAAGACGTTCCCCATTTCTGTGCATAGGGGAAAACACAGGAAATCAAGTTCATGTTGGTTTAAACCAGTGCATAAAGAATCTTGGGTGTGTGGCCACATTACAGTATTATTGATAATCTAGAGTTCTATCTATCAATTACTCTGATGTTTTGCTAGCTACCTACTTTTTTGTTAACAACATCTAATGAACTCCTTCGAATAAAGATATCGGGACACATAATGATTATTAAAGCAAATTCTCAGATTTTTAAATAAGTTTGATATTATCATAGAGAAATAATTGCAACTTTTTTTATATATTTTTTTTTAATTTCAGGATATTATGGAGGTGCAAACGTTTTGGTTACATGAATTACTTTTGTATAGTTTAAGCCAAAGTTTAAGTGTGTTCATCACCCAGATAGTGTGCCTTGTACCCTTTAGATGTGAATTTACCCATCCCCACCTCCGTCCCAACCTGCTTGATTTCCGTTGTATTTTACTGCCATACGTACGCATGAGTTTTGCTCATTTAGTTCCAATTTTATAAAAAAGTTCAAGCCCTTGGCTATTTAGTAAGGAAAATCAATCTCAGGATTTTGTGATAGCTTTAGTTTTGGGATATATAAATATAATTTGACTTAAGAAATGAAGTTTCATCATTTTGTTTTCAAAATGCACGAAAGGATAGAGTGACATTGGGACATTATCAGGGCAAAACAAGAATCAAGGCAATCTCTTCGATGAGTAGAAAGAAAGTCATAAGCTCTCCAATTGTTGAGAAAATTCCCTTTTTTGTAAACAGTAAAAACCAGAGGAATTTTTAAATTTTACTTATTTTTTTATATTATAATTTCATTTTTTTAATTTTGATAGATTTAGGAGTACATGCGGTTTTTGGTTACATGGATGAACTGTATAGTGGTGATGTCTGAGTTTTTAGTGTACCCATCACCGAATAGCGCACATTGCATCGGATAGGCAGTTTTTCTTCCCTGACCTCTCTCTTACTCTTCCCACTTCTGAGTCTCCAATGTCCATTGTCCCACTCTGTGTGCTCCTGTGTACCTGTAGCATAGCTCCCACTTGTAAGTGAGAACATGTGGTGTCTGTTTATCCATTCCTGTATTACTTCACTTAGGACGATGGCCTCAAGTTCCATCCAAGTTGCTGCAAAAGACATTATTTCATTCTTTTTTACGGCTGAGCAGTATTCCATGGTGTATACACAGTATGTGTATGTGTATGTGTGCGTGTGTGTATGTGTGTGTGTGTGTGTGTGTGTGTGTATCTCACATTTTCTTCCAGTCCTCAGTTGATGGGCACTTAGGTTGATTCTGTATCTTTGCAACTGTGAATTGCGGGGCAATAAACATACAAGTGCAGGTGTCTTTTTGATATAATGGCTTATTTTCCTTTAGGTAGACACCGGTACTGGGATTGCTGGATTGAATGGTAGGTCTGCTTTCAGTTCTTTGAGGAATCTCCATACTGTTCTCCATAAAGGCTCTACTAATTTACCATCCCAACTAGCAAAGTATGGGTGTTCCCTTTTCACAGCATCTCTGCCAACCTGTACTGTTTTTTGACTTTTTGATAACGGCCATTCTGACTGGGGTAAGGTGGTGTCTCGTTGTGGTTTTAATTTGCATTTCTCTGATGATTAGTGATGTTGAGCATTTTTTCATATGTTTGTTGTCCATTTGTCTATTTTCTTTTGAAAAATGTCTGTTCATGTTTTTTACCCACTTTTTAATGGAACTCCAGAGGGATTTACACACTACCAAACACCCCTGAAAATGTTATAGTGCAATTCTAAATCTCTTTAGGATATTTGGGGTTTTGATTGCCAATGGTTTTCCCTTTCTAAATAGCTAGATTAGCTAGATAAATAGATGGATGATAGATAGGTAGGTAGATAATGTATATGAATGTGTGTATATATACATGCATATTTTTTCTTTTCATTTCAGTAAGCTTGACAAGGGCTTCAAAGAGGAGGGGAGGAAAGAGAAGCAATTTGCATAACAATTGGCTTGATGAGTCTTTTGTTAATGCACTTTAATGGCGGTTTCTTCTGGTGTTTTTCGTTTATTCCAATTTATAATCCTTTCCATCCTATTTCAGAACTCATGTAATAATAACAATAAATAAAACTCCTCTATAGTTAACATTATTTTCCCTTCTAATTCTAGGCTTCACTAACTTCATTAAGAAGTTAGAACCAGATGATCTCAACAACTCTGAGTCTACAATATTATTTATTTGTTTATTTATTTATTTTGAGTTGAAAAAAATGTTTATTTCTTTTTGGAAACTACAAAAATCTAACATAATTTTTTTTTGAGAAAATGATATTTTATTTATTTTTATTTTTTATTTATTATTTCAGAATATTACAGTGTACAAACGTTTTGGTTACATAAATTGCTTTTGTATAGTTTGAGTCAAAATTATAAGTGTGCCCATCCCCCAGATAGTGTGCATTGTACCAGCTAGGTGTGAATTTACCCATTCCCTCCTCCCCCTCTCTCCTGCTTGATTTCCAATGAATGTTATTTCCATATGTGCTCATAAGTGTTGATCGATTAGTTCCAATTTGATGGTGAGTGCATGTGGTGTTTGTTTTTCCTTTCTTGTGATACTTTACTTAGAAAGATGGTCTTCAGTTCCATCTGGGTTAACACAAGAAGTATTAGCTCACCATTTGTTTTTATGGCTAGATAGTACTCCATGGTATAGATATACCATATTTTATTAATCCACTCATGTATTAATGGGCACTTGGGTAGTTTCCACATCTTTGCAATTGTGAATTGTGCTGCTATAAACATTCAAATGCAGGTGTCTTTTTTATAGAATGTCTTTTTTTTCCTTTGGGTAAATACCCAGTAGTGGGATTGCTGGATCAAATAGTTCTACTTTTGATTCTTTGAGGTATCTCCATACTACTTTCCATAAAGATTATACTAGTTTGCAGTCCCATCAGCAGTGTATGAATGTTCCTATCTCTCCACATCCATGCCAACATTTGCTGTTTTGGGACTTTTTGATATAAGCCATTCTCACTTGAGTTAAGTGATATCTCATTGTGGTTTTGATTTGCATTTCCCTGATGATTAGAGATGTTAAGCATTTCTGCATATGTTTTTTGGCCATTAGTCTATCCTCTTTTGAAAAGTTTCTATTCATGTCTTTTGCCCACTTTTTAATGAGATTGTTTGCTTTTTTCCCTGCTAATTTGCTTGAGTTCTTTATAGATTCTAGTTATCAGCCCTTTATCAGATGTATAGGATGCAAATATTTTCTCCCAATCTGTAGGTTGTCTATTCACTCTAATGATTATTTCCTTGGCTGTGCAGAGCTTTTTAATTTGATCAGGTCCCATTTATTTATTTTTGTTGTTGCTGTGCTTGCTTTGGGGTCTTCTTCATAAATTCATTCTCTAGGCCAATGTTTATAAGAGTGTTTCCAACATTTTCTTCTAGAATTCTTACAGTTTCATGCCTTAGGTTTAAGTCTATTATCCATAGTGAGTTGATTTTTGTGAGTGGTGAGAAGTGCAGAACCTGTTTCAGTCTTCTGCATATGGCTATCCCATTTTCTCAGCATCATTTATTGAATAGGGTTCTTTTCCCCAGTGTATGTTTTTGTCTGCCTTGTCAAAGATCAGATGGCTATATGAGGATGGTTTTATATCTGGGTTCTGTGTTCTGATCCATTGATCTATGTCTCTGTCCTTGTGCCAGTATCATGCTGTTTTGATTACTGTAGGCTTATAGTATAGCTTGAAGTCTGGCAAATTGAGACCTCCCAAATTGTTCTTTTTGCTTACGGTTGCTTTGGCTATATGGGATCTTCTCTGGTTCCATACAAAGCACAGAATTATTTTTTTCTAGATATGGAAAAAATGATGTTGTTATTTTAATGGGATTGGATTGAATCTGTAGACCACTTTAGGTAGTATAGACATTTTAACAATGTTGATTCTACTGATCCATGAGCATGGTATGTTTTTCCATCTGCTTACACTCAGTGTTTCAAAATTCTCCCTGTAGAGTTCTTTCACCTCCTCAATTAAATATATTCCTAGGTATTTTATTTTCTCTGTTGCTATTGTGAAAGGTATTGAGTCTTTGATTTGGTTCTCAACTTGACTGATTTTGGCATATATGAATGCTACTGATTTGTGTATATTGATTGACAAGAGAAGGAAATCAAGCATGCCCAAATGGAGACAGAAGAGGTCAAACTATTGCTCTTTGCTGATGATATGTTCTTGTATCCAGAAAACCCAAAAGATTTTGCCAAGAGACTACTGGAATTGATAAATAAATTCAGCAAAGTCTCAGGTTACAATTTTATTCAGATTTGAAGTTATCGGTGAGGAGAATGGAGGTAATCTAAATCACAACTTTGAAATAACTACACTTCCCTTGGCGCAGTGTGACTTAGCCTCTTGGTGTTCTGGGTGGCGGGAGAAGAGAGCCTTCCTCTGACCCGCTTCGGGGGACTCTCAGGCTCAGAGTCAGGCAAAGGGGAGAGCCATTTCCAGGCACTGGTAACCTAACTTAGAACACTATAAAATATTTATTGCATTTTTATGGTGCTGTTCTCAAGGAGAGGTTACTATTCCAAGGAGAGAAACACATAAAATATTTACCTTTATTTTTTTTTAGACAATTAACTCTAAGATTTTAATCATAAAGAAAAAAAACTTAAAGAAAATTTCTCAAATGCCAATATCTGGGCTTTTTTTTTTTTTCTCTAGCTGTTTCTAGATTCCTTTGTCAGCTAGCGCTTCTCAAACACCTGCACTGTGCACAGCTCTGCAAAACTCCATGGGGCTGTGATCCAACAGGGGCAGCAGATTTCTTCCCTGAGGTCGCAGGGATCTTCCCAAAGCTCCAACCTGATCAAATCACTCCTCTGCTGAGGGCTTCATGGCTTCCTTCTGCCCGCAGGATAAAGTCTGAACTCTGTCATTAACCTGGCCTAAAAGAACCTTCATGACGAGTTCATGTCACCTCTCAAGACTCGGAGCCATAGAAAGTTTCTCGCAGGCCTCCCCAACCGCACACTCTCTGTGCTCTGATCCCTCCTCTCTACAAGGAAGATTTGTTCCTCAGCAATTGCCCTTCTTCACAGCCTAACAATACAGTGGTGACAGAAAGTCTTCCTTCACCCCCAGCAGCAGGTAGAGCACCTGTCATCTGACCTAAGCCCAAGGCAGCACTTAGGTCTGGATGGGACTAGCCTGTTTAGTTGACTGTTCCCCTCCAATTAGAGACTCTCTGAAGGACAGGGCTTGCTGCCTCTTGAATGTACAGCCCCCAGGCCCCACACCCCAGCACAGAGCAGCACAGAGTCGCCCCTTGGTAAATGCTTGTTGAGTTGAAACGAGGCGTTCACTGGCCTTGTGTATTTTTTCACTGATGGTGGCATCCTGGGGCAATGGAAACAGGCGTGAGGTCTATAGTCAGCAGACCCGAGCATGAGCCCGTCCTGTTCATGGCCCTGGGATGCTCTCACATGAGTCAGCCTCCCGAGTCTCACTTTCTCAGTCTTTTGCACAGGCATGGCAACAGTGAGAGTCGGTTGCAAGACTTTAATAATACTGAAAGCACTTTAAATCTGTGAAGGATTCTAGACCAAAAGCTGTGCTTGGCTTTCTCTCAACGATCAATGTCAGCCCAGAGAGTTGTGTTTGGTGGTGTTTGGTAAATGCTCAGAGCTATTACGGAAGATGGGATTTCTGTCCCTCTGAGATTCCTGGTGGGATATATAAAAACAGAAGAAGAAATAGTTGTGGCTTGTTTACAAGGGACAGTGCAGCACTTGCTATGTGGCAGATGAACACACCAGAACATTATGACTCTATGACCCTACCCACTCCATACCTGTTACTTTAGCAAGCTTGGAGCTCTGGTGCCAGGAGCTATTGCGATTTTCCTCCAAATTAGGCACAGTTTGTATAGTGAGTTATTCTCCTTTTCAGACAGAAGTCATATAGGCAGGCTCAATAAAAATTTACAGTGAAGGTTTGAAATCCTCTTGGAGACTTGAATGGGATTGGAAAAGGAGTGAGAGTGGGTACAAGAGTCATCTTTCCTGGCCTTGGTTTTAAAGTCTAGATTTTGAGACATGGGCCACCATGGTGATCATGCTATATTCTTCAGGAAAAAGTGACTCTTCACATACATGTAGGAATAACAAGGAAAAGTAAGAATTAATCTATGATAGCTCTGGACTAAAACTAGTAGAAAAACCACTCAACTTCTTTCTACTCTGAATGCATCTCCAACCTGGATGGCACAAGCAATGGACATCACTCCTCAAAGACTGGAACTGACGTTCTACCTGCAAAGTAAATCAGGCAATTTGTGACCTAAGCCTGTTGCTCACTAACCCATCTGGCTCTTCAGATGGCTTGTCTAGTCTGATGAGTGGCAGCGGGAAAGGAGTCCGGTGAAACACACAGTCAGCAGCGCGTAGCAACTGGGTTCTCAATTCCTTGGGCGCCCCGGCTGCTCTCGGCCAAGGCTGGGAGGAGCAAAAGACATTCCAAAGCAGCATTGTGAAGTCCGGATTTCCAGGGTCAGATTCCTGGACTGCCAGACAAATTCTCCTTGGAACAGAGCCGATGCCAGGAGCACCCATCAGCCCACAGCTTGCTGACAGGAAATGTTACATTTCTGTTTGATCACGACACTCTCATTTATGCAAACTTCAGTAAAGGTAATCACTGTCACTTTCTACCCTTATCTTATCCCTCATGGCCTCAAAATTTTTATTTTTGATGATGAACTCTTCAAAATCCTTATTGCTAAAAATATTAATGAGCTTTTCTTTTCAAATGGAACATGTTAGTGAGCCCTGAGATTCTCCAATTATACCCATTTCTGGCCTCTTGCTAGGCCGGGCAGCCCTCAGCCTGGTGCAGGGCAGCTACGTGGAGTGGGTGGCAAGAGCTTCAGGACACGCCACCTGGGACTCACCCCTGCTCCTCTGAGAAGGCCCAGAAGCCCTGCTGAGACACAATTCTTCCTCCCGCTTAAGAATCCAGTTCCATGCATCTGGCAACAATCTCCGTGATCTCTGGATGCTAATTTGGACATAAGCACTCAGGGTCTCTGGGCTGAGGACTTTTCATCTTTTCCAACCCAGAAGGCATATTATCATGCCAGACTCTGAAGGGCAAAATATGGCAGTTTATTTCATAGTAGAAATAAACTCTCCCCTTTTCCCTTTAAAATTGGTTTTCTTTCTTTCTTCTGTTTTCCTTCCCTCCCTCCTCTCATTTCCTCTCACCCTCCTTCCTTTCCTTCCATCCTTACTTCCTTCTTTTCTCTTTCTTATTCTTTCTTCCTCCCTTTAAGCATGAGAGCCCTTAATTCAAACAAAATTCATCCTCCGAAGTGAGGGATCACAAGAATGGAAGATGAGGCACCACATGTACTCGCCATCAAACTGGCACTGACTGATCGACACTAAGGTGCTCACACAGTAGTAATATTGTTTGGGGGTTGGGGTGGGTAAACCCACAACTAATGGACACGGTGAGCGTTGTAGGGGGGGAAGGGCACGTCTCAAATCACAGTTGGGATGTAGCAAAGTCATAACATGGAACCAAAATGTTTGTACCCCCATAATTTCCTGAAATAAAAATAAAATAAAATAATATGTAAATGCATTTTTACATTCCATATGCATATTAAAAAATCTAGGCCGGGCGCAATGGCTCACACCTGTAATCCTAGCTCTCCGGGAGGCTGAGGCGGGCGGATTGTTTGAGCTCAGGAGTTTGAGATCAGCCTGAGCAAGAGCGAGACCCTGTCTCTACTAAAATTAGAAAGAAATTAATTGGACACTAAAAATATCTAGAAAAAACTAGCTGGGCATGGTGGCGCATGCCTGTAGTCCCAGCTACTCAGGAGGCTGAGGCAGGAGGATCGCTTGAGCCCAGGAGTTTGAGGTTGCTGTGAGCTAAGATGATGCCACAGCACTCTAGCCCGGGCAACACAGTGAGACTCTGTCTCAAAAAAAAAAAGAAAAAAATATAAAAGGACATATATGAAAAGCTTAAAAATAGTGTATAAATCTGAGTGAGGCTCATGGGTAATTTTTAATTTTTTTTGTATTTTTGCATATTTGTATTTCTCATTTTTTCAAAATACTCATTTGTGCCAAAACAGAAAAGTAAATTTCAAATATACATGTAAAATGAGTAAAAGTAACTGCTCTAACACTGTGAGTGGCACCTGCTCAGTTTCCTTCCCTTCCTGTTTTCCCCTCAACTACAGGGTGCTCACCACATCTGGACACACACACCTGCACACACACGCACACCTGCACATACACACACTTATACACACAAACACACCGGCACACATGTAAACATGTGCACAAACATGAACACACACACCACAGGGACAACATACACATCTTCACATACAAGCACACACATATACACCTTCACACATACACCTGAACACACACACACTTGTGTACCTAACACACCTACATATGTATACCTGCACACATATGTAGACCTGCATGCATACATATGTGCATACACATGAGCACACAAGCATGCACCCACATGGACACACACACACACGCACACACTGTGCAGTGGGCCCTGTGAATATGCTGAAACCCTAAGAGCTCCTTGAAGCCTAGTGTGAAAAACAGTTTTAGGACGTCTTGGAAATACCAAGTGTAGAAAGAAATCAATGCTATTTTCATGACTCCTAATGAAACTTCAGCTCTGCAGCCCATGGATCAAGGAGCCATTTCAACTTTCAAATCTTATTATTTAAGAAATGCATTTCACAGGGCTACAGCTGCCATAGATAGTGATTCTTCTGATGCATCTGGGCAAAGTCAATTGAAAATCTTCTCTAAAGGATTCACCAATCAAGATGCCATTAAGAACATTTGTAATTCATGGGAAGAGGTCAAAATATCAACATTAACAGGAGTTTGGAAGAAGTTGATTCCAATCCTCACAGATGAACTTGAGGGATTCAAGACCTCCATGGACGAAGTCACCGAAGAAGGAGTGCAGATAGCAAGGGACCCAGAAGTAGAACCTGAACATGTGACTGAATTGCTGTAGGCTCATGGTAAGACTTGAATGGATGAGGAAGGAAAGTGGTTTCCTGAGATGGAATCTACTCCTGGTGAAGACGCTGTGAGCACTTTGGAAATGACAACAAAGGATTTAGAATATTACATCAACTTAGTCGATAAAGTAGCAGAACGGTTTGAGAGGATTGACTCCAATTTTGAAAGTTCTATTGTAAGTAAAATGCTGTCAAACAGCATCTCATGCTACAGAGAAATCTTTCATGAAAGGAAGATTTGAAAAACTTCATTGTTGTCTTATTTTCGGAAATTGCCACAGCCACCCCAACCTTCAGCAAGCACCACCCCGAACAGTGCGGCCGGCAACCATCCACATGAAGGTGGGACCCTCCACCAGCAGAAAGACAACAACTGGCTGAGGGTTCAGATGACCATTAGCATTTTGGGCAATAACTATTTTTAATTAAAGTATGGACATTATTTCTTTAGCCATAATGCTATTGCACACTTCATGGACTACAATATAGAGTAAACATAACTTTTATATGCACTAGGAAACCAAAAATTTCATGTGACTCACCATATTGAGATATTCACGTCATCACACACAGTTTTCTGGAACTGAACCTGCAATATCCCTGAGGTTATATCTGCAGAACACTTTGAAGGAACTTGTTTCCAGTTGGATAAACTTCCATCCCTTCATGAGATCTACTTTTCCTTAAACTAGAGAAGGTCAATCCACAGCAGACGTGCGGAGTAGGTAGAGCTGCAATCCCCGTTCCAGACAGGTGGGCGGCGCACATGTCAGGAAGCTGTGAGGTCACAGGAAAGGGCTCACCGGTGTGATGGTTTTCAGGTTGCTGAGAGTTTGGTGCCGGGAGACAGAACGGGTACCTTGTGGATTTTGCTCTGGAATTAGGTCTGACTGTTACCTTTCTGCTTTCACAGACTCATGTTTTGTAGCCCGGAGTGGGGCAAGATGTTTGCAACGGGGAGCTTCTCCCCTGCACCGGAGGTTTGGGCTGCAGAGTGCATCGCTGGTCCTCCAGGACCAAGTTACACACAGAAACAGGGTTTCCTGCTCGTGTTTGAAAGCTCCAGCTCCAGCTCCAGCCCATGAGGCAGTTAATTTAGCATTAAAAATGCTGCATAAAACATACTATTAAGCTTGGTTCCCTGGAAAAGCTCATAAAGATGTGTTGTGTTGCAGCTTTTTTCCCTTTCTCTGCAACACGATACCGCAGGGAGCATCTTTTCCATTCCATTCTAAACTTCAGAGAACAGGTGGCCTGACACTCAAAGGTGAGTCAGATATTTTTCCATTAGGCCATGCTTTTAAAATAATTTGCGGAATTTGCAGAAAAGTAACTTAAGGTCTTGTTTTCATTTCACAAGAATATGGAGGTTCCGGACCTTCCCTAGAGAAAGCTCTGACTGCAATAATGCACAGATAAAATTTATGACAATAACAGAGATGGAGGCAGAAAATAGTGTTTGCCAGCGTAATGCGTTATCCCCAGAGGTATTCAGCCCAAATTAAAAACAGTAATAGTTCCTACACTACCCATACCGGAGCCTCCATGGTTACCGAAGGCAGTAGCAAACACCAATCTCTCCAGCTTCCTCCCTCCCTTAACTTTACACTGTTTCCCCTAGTTTCTATTCCATTGCCTTGTAGAGGCATTTTCCTTCCTGCTCACCTCCTACTGTGATGATTACCAGATTTGGGGCCCAGCGTCTCCCCTCTCCCCCAGGCAAAGGACACCCTGCCCCACGTCCAACCCAGATCCCAGCTCCCAGATTGCACGTCCTGGTAATGAGAATGCAGGCTGACACATTGAAGGGGTTGCTAGGAGGACCGAGATGGCATCTCCAGGGCATTCTTGTTCACATTTTCACTCTGCAGATGAGCGAGGGAAGGGCATGGGGGGAAGGTGAGAAGGCGGATGAGAATTAGGTAGGCACATGTACAGTGCCCTTCCTGCATTTCTTATTGCCAAGATGACATTCAAGACATAGAACGTAAGAAATGATCAGGGTTCATTGATCAACTATGGCAAACATTTCTGGATGGCCTGTGATGTGTCGTGTGGTACAAATAGTTTTCACATAATTCGAGAGCCCCAAGAGGCATGAGAGGTCATAACCACACGCTGCAGGCAGCTATGTGGCTGGTCTGAGTTTCGAAGGGTGGGTTCATCCGAGACTCGAGGGCCGGGGGGTTTGTGTATATAAGACCATACGTCGCGGAACACGTTTAGAGTGCCAGGAGCATAGCGCTCAGGGAAGAGGGTAGCAGTAGAAAATACGCTGCCAAGGTTGAACAAGGGCTGTGCGATCAGGCTAAGGAATTTGAATCCATCGTGGATAAATGAGTCTAATGATGAGGTCTTCATTTTAGAAATGTAATTTTGGCAACTATACAGTCCAGGATACGCAAGAGTGGGGAGTGGCTGGGAGAAGGAGACCAGCGAAGAGGCAGGTATGGTAGGTCACGGCAGGAGTTAAGGGTCTGAGGGAAGGCACCTGTGAGCTGCCCTGACGGGCTACACCCCAGGGAGATAAGGGAATGCCGACACTGATGGAATGTAAGGCATGGCTTGGGGATGCCAACAAGGGCTTTGACTTGATTGGCCAATTGCATCTTCTCTTCAAAGATGGAAGGGGACCTGAGGGAGCCCCTTCCGCCCTCTTAGATCTTGAGAAAGAAGATGGGAAGTGATCTCCTCTTCCTCGCTCTCCAGACAGGAAGACATGAAGCCTTTCCAGAACTCTCAGTACAAGGGGATTTGTGACCTTATTCATTTCTTACAGTATTTCCAACTAGAAGCAGACTCAGAGGGGAGACTGAGCTTCGGTCACATCAGGTGAGAATGGCTACCGAATGAAGTATGTATTCCTGGCTTGGTCTTCTTCGATCTGTCATTTCATTTATGAGAGGGGGAAAAATGAATCAGAATCTTTTCTGCTTGAAATAGATGTTAGCTCTTCTCTTGGAAATAACCGATCAATAAACATTTAAAGATCAAGCCCTTGTTCCCATCAGCGCTGCGCCATCTGGAAAGCCGGCCCTCGGGAGGAACAGGGCCCTTCCCTCCCCGCCAGGCTTGGGAGCCCGCAGTTTTCAAGTAATGCAGCCCTGGGCACTTGGTGTGTCCCTTTATGGTTTAATTGTATTTTTTTTTTTTTTTTTTGGCTCAAGAACTCTCACATTGTCTGGTATAATCCTGGCTCATCACCAATCACTAATGGATAGTCTTGTGGCTGGGAGCCCATCATCGGCCTGGAATGACTGCTCAAATTTTTGAGGGTCGACATGCGAACAGGTGAAGGGGACAGCTGGACCTCAGGCCAGGGACCCAGTCAAATATTATGAGCTATTTCTTCAACAGCAAATTGCTTGCAAGGTACCCGTTGAGGTTGTTTCGAAAGTCTTTAGGTTATTGGTTTGTAAAAATGCTATTTGTCCCTAAACTGTTTCATTTGCCACAAACTTTCACACCTAAGAAAACCGTCTCCTCCATTTAAAAATAATTTCATCCTCTTTCTAGTTCACTCTGTAACCCGGGGCTGACAGAACAGAAATATCCATCTTCGGCAGTCGTGTTGACAGATAGATACTCCACCAAAGCAGATTCCCACAAGAATAAAAAGAAAGAGAATATAGTACAATTCTTCTAAGTCTACTTCTTGATTTTTATTACAATGTACTCTGGATAACTTTCAGTGCTGGGGGCATATTTATTTTTATCCATTGTGCTGTGATTTTTAGTTATTAAGAAAAGAGAGGCTGGGCGCGGTGGCTCACACCTGTAATCCTAGCACCCTGGGAGGCTGAGGCGGGCGGATTGCTTGAGCTCAGGAGTTCAAGACCAGCCTGAGCAAGAGCAAGACCCCGTCTCTACTAAAAAAAAAATAGAAAGAAATTATCTGGACAACTAAAAATTAGCTGGGCATGGTGGCACATGCCTGTAGTCCCAGCTACTCGGGAGGCTGAGGCAGGAGGATCGCTTGAGCCCAGGAGTTTGAGGTTGCTGTGAGCTAGGCTGATGCCACGGCACTCACTCTAGCCAGGGTAACAGAGTGAGACTCTGTCTC
>CAUYSK010071887.1:0-41598 GCA_963575035.1 Avahi laniger | reverse complement strand
CTCAAGTGATCCTTCTGCCTCAGCTTCCCGAGTAGCTGGGACTACAGGCATGCACCACCATGCCCAGCTAAGTTTTTCTATATATTTTTAGTTGTCCAATTAATTTCTTTCTGTTTTTAGTAGAGATGGAGTCTCACTCTTGCTCAGGCTGGTTTCGAACTCCTGAGCTCAAACGATCCGCCCGCCTTGGCCTCCCAGAGAGCTAGGATTACAGGCGTGAGCCACCACGCCTGGCCTTATTTGATGTTTTTAAGTAGATGTGGTTCTTACTCTTCTGGATGCTTAAATGGTCCTGTCTTTTTGACTGCTAGGAGTCTCTTCAAGCTGGCCCTGTACCTTTTGATGAGACCCTACTAGTCCTTGATTGTTTCCTTGTATGGTAAAATGGAGTTCCAGGCTTATCTTGTACATTTCCTGCCCCAAAGCTGGAATCATCCCCTTCTCCAAGGAGAAAGGGCACAAATTTTTTAGGACATTGGTACAATATTACCAAACCATTTTCCAGCAGGGAATTATTGTAATTTATACTACTTCCTCCAGCAAAGTAGGACCATTTTCTCCATATACTCACCAGTGTTAAATGTTATTTTAAATTTTTTTTCTCTTTCTCTCTCTCTCTCTTTTTTTTTTTAAAGGTGGGGTCTTGCCCTGTTGCCCAGGCTTGAGTCCAGTAGTGCAGTTATAGCTCACTACAGCCTCAAACTCCTGGGCTCAAATTATCCTCCTGCCTCACCCTTTTGAGTAGCTGGGACTAAGGTACATGCCACCACGCCTGGCTAATTTTTAAGTTTTTGTAGGGACAGGATCTTGCTATGTTGCCCAGGCTGGTCTCAGGCTCCTGGCCTCAAGTGATCCTCCTGCCTCCCAAAGTCCTAGGATTACAGGTGCAAGCCATCTTGCCCAGCTGAGGTGCTTCTATTTTGAACAGCTTCTGGAGGGAGTGGATGAAACTACGAGCAATTGCTAATCTGCACCCCTATTAGGAACACAAGCAAGACATTGCTTGGAGGTGCCTAGGGCAGACAGAATGTCGCCTGAGCTAGAGTGCAGTGGTGTTATTATAGCTCACTGCAGCCTTAAACTTCTGGGCTCAAGTGATCTTCCTGCCTCAGCCTCCTTAGTAGCTAGGACTATAGGTGTGCACCACCACACCCAGCCAATTTTTTAAAATTTTTATAGCGATTGGGTCTCAACGTGTTGCTCAGGCCGGTCTCCAAGTCCAGGGCTCAAGTGATCCTCCTTTCTTGGCCTCCCAAAGTGCTAGGATTACAGGTGTGAGCCACTGTGCCCGGTCCAGCATTTTGTATAGATACAAAAACAATAAACAGCTTGTCCAAGGTCATCCTCTTAATAAGCGAGGGAGTGGAAGTTCGAGTGTAGACAGTCTGGCTTCAGTCTGAGCTCTTGACCGCATCTCCATCCTGCACTATATGCCTGGGCCTTAAAAGCTGTGTAGTTCTTCAAACTTTCCAAAGGCATTTCATCATGGGGCTGGGGTGGCGCTGCGTAATGGAGAGCAGGTGTTACTAGCCTGTTTTACATGTGAGAAGACCGAGGCCTGAAGAACAGGATGACTTGCAGAGAGCCAAGTCTAGGATGCAGGTCTTTGTGCATTTGATAGTCGGCATTCATTTGGCATCAAAATCAAACTCTTTGAACTGTTTGAGAACAGTATTTCCCTTAGACAGATACAAACAGGTGTTTTCCTTTTCCCTTGGAGAGGGCCAAAACCCCCGGGGTCTGGTGGACGCAGGGGTTTTACTCAGGCCTTTCCTGGTACAGTTGTGTCTGTCTGGCACTAGGCCCTTGAGGGCCGGCCTGGGTGTGGGCCTGTCCTTGGGATCTCACAGTGTGAGTCCAGGCCTGGCTCTTCCTGGAAGCTGAGTGCTTTGCCCTTGCTTGAGGAGCAGCAGACTTAAGTTCCAAAAGTAGCAGGATTGCTGGGTCAGGGGTTCTGGAAACGTTGGGTGGAAATTGCCCTGCTGTCGTCTTACTCCTGGCCTAATGGCTCAGACCATTTTAGATGTCAGGAAGTATAACAATATGGCACATTTATCTTGGTGAATAATGGATGAGCCCAGGGAAGAAGGTACTGTACTCTTCCTGGTGAATTATTTACCAGGAGCCTCTAATTTGAGGGCTGTCCATTATAAATGGTCTGAATCTGGTATATATAGAGGCTCCTCCCCTCCCATCTTGCTCCCTCCCGCCTCCCACTTACAGACAAGCTGTAACCTTTCGTGTCTGGTGTTGCCCTGGGCAGTCCTGAGGCCTATGGTCAGGGTGATGGGGGAGGGGGGAAGTGGGCAGGGCCCCCAACTAGAAACACAGGACAGACCTGCCAGGGGCAGCTGAAGTGAGTGTGGGGCTGTGTGCTTGCATGTGTGTATGTGCACATGCGTGTGCTCTTTGTCTTGTCCCTTTCTCTGTGTCTCCTGTGACTCCTGTTACTCAGGCCTCGTCTCTCAGTTTGTCCTTGTCTTTGCCTGTGGATTTCTCACCTTCTCCCTCTGTCAGGGTCTGGGGTCTCACATTGTCTCTTTCTCTCTTGAGAGTTTGTCAGTCTCTCTCTCTCTCCCCACCCCCACCTTTCCCTGATCCCCTCATCTCCCTGTCTCCCCCATCTGTCTGCCTGACTCTGGAGGTCTGTAAGAGGCACCCTCTGGAATGGAGGCACAGCCAGTTCCAGACTTAAGTGAAGCCAGATATTGGTGCCTCCCAGACCCTGACTTAGAGATCGTCAGAGTAGGCATGAAACAAACTTTAAGTCTTTGTCATTTTTTTGGCTATTCAGTTCAGTTATTGCATCAGCTCCTCTTAAGAGCTCTTTCTTCTTCGGCCTTTTGTGTGTGCTTTATGTTTTATAATGTTTTCCCTCAAAGTCGGTTATCCTTAGGCTTTAGGCATCTGGTGATGAGTTGCAAGATTTTGGTGCTTTTAAAAATAAATTACAAGGACTTGTTTCTGTCCTTTATTCATTGGTTTGTATTTTTTTCGTCTGTTGTTATTGATTTGGAGATCGAAATACTTAAATTTTGCTGTCTTTAGCTAGCATGCGTTTTCTAAACAGCTGATTTTTTAAAGGTATGACTCTTTTTTGGTTACTTTCCTTAAAAACAAAAGAACAAATCATTAGTAATCCAGTTAAGAGATTAAATAAAAGAATAAAATTAGTTTTTGCCTGATGAGAGAGTTTATATTTTAAACGTTAAAATGGTGTTTATAAGGAGTCCAGTAAGTATTTGGGAATATCTGATGGTCTGACTCCAGTTGAGCAGCTGGCCTGCCTTCCGCCACTTCCTCCTCTGTCCAGTTAACTGAGGCCACTGACCGCATACCCCACCCCCCAGGCCTCACTTAACAACACTGGGCCAGACTCTGTTACCTCTGAGCAATACTTGAGCAGTGATCATGGCTGCAGTTAACTGCTACAAGGTATCTTCCCCTCCTCTTCTCTCTGTTGTTGTAGTCAACATTTTCCCAGCCATGTTGATAGCAGAGGTGGCTCTTTGGTGACCGCAGGAGTGGATCTGTCTTCTGAAGGAGGCAGTAGGCACTGCACAAAATCCTGCCCCCATGCCCCCCTCCTCGAGCCTGGGTCCAGGAGTGCACCCTTGCCTCTTCGATCCCACGGCTCTTCCAGGCACCTTCCTGCTTCCTCCCTCAGTCTGGAGTCTTCTCTTTGTGTCCCAGGTTGGGCCTAAAGTCTGGCCTTAAAGACCGGGACAGAACAACCCTTTCTAAGACCCCTCCCTGGAGAGAAGGGCAGGTTTCCGGAAACAGCTGTTGGTCAGACAGGTGGAGACACTGTGAAGGAAGGTGGGGGAGGGGGCCTTTGAGAGATGGTCTGTGGCTCTGCCTCGTCAGGAGGGGACAGCCAGACTGCTGAGGGGCACGTTCACCCCCTACACGTGTGCTAAACATTGCCGCGTGTCCCTGGGTGTGTGGCAAATGCAGCCTGCCGCCGCAGGCTCTGAGAGGCTCGTGCTTTCCACATCACAACATAGCTAAGTGATTTCCTCACATTCCCCACTCTTGTCTGCTCCGGGAAGTGGTTTGCAGGGCACTTCTAAGTAGAAAAGTATGAGCCTGACTTTCTCTTATCCCTTTGAAACCAGCTGAAGTCCAGCCTCTAGTGACTCATGGGCTTGGGGAGAGGACGAAGGGGACCAGGAGAAGGTGGGGGGTGTATGTGAGAGAGAGAGAGACAGACAGACAGACAGACAGACAGACACCAGGCTCTGAGGACACCAGAGGAGTGGGAAACGGGAGTTGAGGGGATACGTGCAGCGATGGAGGCCAGAGCAGGGTTTCGGGGGCACGCATAGAGGAGAGCATAGACTTAAAGACTGATTTTCAAACTATGGATAGCTCTGTTCAGCCACTTACTCATTTAAAAGGAATTCATACGCTTCTTCCCCCCCAAAACCCAACAGTACATTCATCTATCAGGGAGAATAGCAGGATGCAGAAGGAGGAGCCTCGAGACGTAGTGCTGAGTGGAAAGAAGTGCAGAGGGGGTGGGATACATTGCAAGACCATTCACACAAATGAAAAATACCTGCAATCACGTTGCGCAAGAGCACATACAAACAAAAGGATTTACCTTAAACACAGTAGAATGGTTGTGGGGGGTGTGGATGAAAGGGAATCAGTGAATGAAATGAGAAACAGCCAGTGTGGCATCGTGGGAAGAACGCAGACTTACAGCCAGACAGGTCCAGGGGCAGTTCCTGACCCTGCCATTTACTAGGATATCGTTGACTCCAGTTTCCTTTTGTCTATAAAATGAGGCTGACTGGCGTTGAGGGTTCTTTGAATTAGAAATGCATCCATGCACGAGGCCCCGCAAGAAGCGGGTATTGGAGAGCAAGGGCAGTGCTGCCCAGTGGAGCTTTCTTGAGGGCGGAGCTGTTCCACTATCTATGCCAGTCGGTACGGTGGCCACCAGCCACGTGTGGCTCCTGAGCATGTGAGATGTGGCTAGTGCAGCTGAGGAAATGAATTTTCGTTTTAATTAAGTTAAATTTATATATTTATTTTTATTTGATTTTATTTTTTGGACACAGGGTCTAGCTCTGTTGTCCAGGCTAGAGTGGCGCAGTGGCCTCATCACAGCTCATTGCAACCTTGGACTCCTAGGCTTAAGAAATCCTCCTGCCTTAGCCTCCGAAGTAGCTGGGACTACAGGCCCACACCACAGCCCCCAAGTAATTGTTTTAGTTTTTGTAGAGACAGGGTCTCGCTCTTGCTCAGGCTGGTCTCAAACTCCTGACCTCAAGCGATCCTCCTGCCGCAGCCTCCCAGAGTGCTAGGATTATAGGCATGAGCCACCGTACCGGCCTAAGTTAAATTTAAATAGCCCCATGTGCCTAGTGGCTACCGTAGTGGACAGAGTAGGTTTAGGGGCATTTTAACTTCTTTAGAAGCCACTGGAGGATTTTCCTTGAGTGGAGTTGAGACCACCCCATGACCCCTCCCTGCCTCCAGGTGTTCAGCAGTATTGGGGTGTGGGCAGGGTAAAGGGCGGGGAGTACAATAGATCCTCCCTGCTGCAGGGAGTTTGGCTGTGGCCACTCGGGTTAGATCTGTGGGCTGTGCTCATCTGCCTGGATTATTAGCCTCCGAAGTGGGAGGCAGAGATGGGTACAAAGAGCTCATAAAATGCAGTGTCATAGAGTTTTCTGAGCCTGTCTTGAAAATGAATCATCAGACTAAGGCGTGGTCCAAGGTAGTGGTACCTGGCCTGTCATTTCATTTGCTCCCTGCCTCTGCAGGAGGGACAAGGGGAAGCTGACTCCCAGGCTCCACCCTGGCGCTCTTCTCCATGGACTCTGAAGGATCCTGCATGGCCCAGAGCCCCTTACCACTGCACCCGGGAGTCACACACCTGGAGGCACCCTAGATCCGGGCCCCCGCTGTGAATGGCTGCGGAGCTCACAGCAAGTCCCTTTCCATCTTCCCTAGGTAGTGAGGGGCTGGGCTCCTTGTCTTCTCTGGGTCCCCGAGAGCACTGGCGGAGCACTGAGGTCTTCCTGGGGCTCGTGGCTCGATCCCCAGTCTTCCAGTCCAGCAGCCCTGTCACCTTCCCTGGCATGCATATTATTTCCTCAGGCTCCTCACTGACGTCCTCTGGAGACAGCTGGCTGCTGTCTGTCTGTCTCTCTCTTGCTCTCTCTCTGTCTCCTTTGGGCTGAGAACGGATCTGTCCCCAGGCATGGAGGGTGCAGACAACTTATGGCTCCCCCTAGCAATTCCGTTCTGGGCCCCCTTCCTGGCATTCATCTTAGGAAGGGATCTCCTTAGTCCAAGGACATTCTAATTGTGGAGTCCACAGCTCCTTAGAACTTGTGGGTTTTTTTAACTTCCCAGAAAAATAGGCAGACTTGTGTGTGTCTGTACTTAAAACATGAAATTTTATTTGATTATCATAAGGGCCTGTGGGCTGAGAAAGAATCAATAAAATCAGATTCAAGGCTGCCATTTTCCAGGTGAGAAAACTGAGGCCCAAAGGTGGAAATTAAGTTAACCAAGATAAATAAAGGTAGATGTAGGATGAGGTTTCAGGTCAGATAGACACTGGAGTGACTTCGTTCCTGCACAGATTCTCAAGGGGTATGACTGTGTGGCCCGGGTACCACAAGGGGGACTGACAAATGCCTGCCCTCCCCTCGAGCTTACAGGCTAGCTTGGGGGATACAGCCCCCAGTCCGAGGCGGGAGTACTGGGGTGTTGAAGGCCGTGAGCTTTCAGTGCAAGCATGCGGCTGGGGCAGTAGAGGCAGCAGAAGGCAGAAGCAGATCTGGGGCAGCTGCATGGGGCTGAGCTGGGAATGGAAGTGGCTCATCAGAGTGATGCTGGATTCCTGTTTGCAGCCCCCAGCTGCCTCAGACCCCAGCACCTGCTGTTTGGAAAGTCACTTTTAATCCCTCCAGGGCCTGACCCCACATTTGCCAAATGGGCCCTGGAGGCTGTCGCGGGGGGCGTTCTGGGAAGCGGGCCCTCTGTGTCTGTAACTGCACTACTTGCTAGTGGCTGTATTAGAACTAGAACCCAGGTTCCTTTCCCTACCCCTTGTTCCTTTTACCTGATGACACCACCTCACCCCAGCTGGTATTTCATTCATTGCCGCTTCCTTAGAGACACCATAGCCATTTAAGGGTCACTAAGGGTGAGAGGTGTGTACTGGATAGAACCTTCCAGCCCTGGTAGAAGACAGGCAGGCTCCAGAGGCTGATGGTGTGGCCTCTGGCTGCAAAGCACCTAAAGCCACATCTGTAGCTAGCGTTTTTGTCCCTCCATGCTCGGATACCACATAATGCTGGACCTGAGGCCCTACTCCTGCTGTTAGAGGTTGATCTGCCCCTTCTGGGCCTCCCTGGAGTGGGGTGGGCAGGTCTGAGTTGTGGTTTTTGCCTAAGGTGAAAGAGCTGATCTGTTAGGCTGTTTCTGCTTCAGTCCCTGGTGATCTTGTTCTGTTTCTCCAATCTGGATGTGGGGACCTCTCCAGATATTGACAGTTAAATCCCAGGACAGGGTAACTCAGCAAGGTCCCTGGCTCTGCTACCTCCTTCCCTGCTAAGAGCACGGGCTGGGATGGACTTTGGAGGGCTGTAGGCTCCTGTTGGTGAACCTGGGGTCTTTGCAGACCCTGGGAAGACAGAAGGGAGTTGGAACTTTGTGCTGTGCAGCTTGCTGGGTCTCGTGGTCTGCTGTGGTCCACATTTGGTGACCCCTGAATCCTTACGTTCTGGCCTCATCATCAGACAGTCTGGGTTGCTTGTGCTAAAACCATGTAGTATCCTGGTGGTAGTTAAGAGGGACATTCCAAATCCCCAGATTCACAAATGCCCCTGCAGCATTTTGTGTTTCTGCCAACTTGGATGAACTGGGAAATGACTGGCCTTACTGTTCATCCAAGTGACTTAATCCTGCAGCAGTAGAGATTCGTTCCTCACAAAATTACCAATGGCTGTGAGCCATGGAACCTTTGGAATGGCTCGGGCAGTTGAAAGTGTTCCAGTCAAATCCTCGAGGGCTGAGGGTCTGCAGCACAGTGAGCCGACCCCTTGGGGAGGAGGACTGGGCAGGCTGTTCAGTGACTGGAGGCACCATGGCACCTTTCACTTGGTCCCCTTAGAGTTTTCAGGTGGCAGGGACGTGTGAGGAGGCCTGTCCTCTGTAGGTCAGGGAACTTGGGGGCTACTCCTTACCTGGAGCATTTGTGCTTCTCAGGTTGAGGGGTGCTTCTCCTGGCCTGGACCCTGATGCTATTGCCCCAGACTGGGAAGTTGGCAAACTTCTCCCTTGGGCATCTGTGTGTGCTCTGATGTGAGCCACCTTGGTCTGAGCTCTAGGGCCCCCTTGGAATTCAGGATGTTCGCCACAGGGACCCAGGCCATGGAGCCAGTGACAGCCTTCAGTGTTGTCCTGGTGTGGAAGAGTCAGCCACATAGGCATGGCTGGCTGACCTTGCCACTCACACAGTCACATGCCGCTGTGCAAAATCCCCGTCCCTTTCTGGAGCACACTCCTGGAGGACTTTTGGGTTTGTACCATCAAGTTCCTCACTCGGCCAGGGTCTTGGTATCTCCGGCTGGCCCTGAGCATCTGTTGGAAGGATGGAACTTTCTTCAGTAAGAGGGAGAGGAGGTTGATAGACTCAACCAGTGGTGTTTGGCAGGTTTTGGGGCCTTACAGGTCCTGGCAGTGTTTTTCCTAGACCAGCAGGACTAGCCCCTGAGAAATGGGGTAGTTGAGTGGCTCAGATGAGATGTGTACTTGAGCTGAAGCAGCTGAAATTACTTAGAGCAGGAATACTTAAGAAAAACTTCCTGCTGCTCTCTGCTCTCCATAACAGTTGTGTTTACACATATGTATGTGCACACAGGCACACATATACACACATGGGTCGTCTGGGCCTGGAGCCCAGAGAGCAGCAAGGAGGGTGGGCACCAGACCAGATGCTTGCAGGGGGCGGGGGGTGGAGGACGTGCAGGAGTTGGGCTGCTGCCCACAACGGCCCTTTCTCCAGGGGTGCAGGCACTAGCGAGAGTCTGCGTATAGATGGCTGGGAGGGAGCTAAGGAAATGGCCTGAGAAACGTCCTTATTGGGCATTCGCAGCTCCAGCTTTATTGGGGTTGGCGCCTGGTGTGGGCAGATGGCTCTGCCTGCCTGTTGTTGCTGAGGGGCTTCGTGGCCCGCTGTGCCCAGGGCAGGCTCCCACCTGGGAAGCAGCGCCCTCCATGTGTGGGCTTTGTGTACATGAACCCACTTAGCCCTCACACAGCCTGCTAGGTGGTGTCCCCATTTCATGGCAAGGAGGAGGGAGCAGAGAGGCTGCGCTAAGGTGATATTGCTTTGCAGCAGAGGGACAAAGCTGCATGGAGTGGGCTGCCTTGAGGGGCACATGGCCACTTGTCTCCGTGAGGACATGGGTGTGGCAGGGGCGGCGTATGGTGTGGCTGGACTGTGAGAAGGGCCAGCCTTGGGAAGCCCAGGATCAGTGTGCCACCAGAGAAGGCCTTTGCCAGGCCACAGCCCTGGGGGCATTCTCAGGTCAGGGAGGGGGGACAGAATGTGCTGGTGACTGTATCACCTTGATCCCCACAAGCCTTCCTCCTTGCCTGTCATTTCTGTCCTCCATTTCTTCTTGTTATCTGCAAAACTTCTGGTACAGCTGAAGTAGAGAGTCCCTCACGTTCCAGCCCCTCCTTTCTTGGAGACTGACATTTCTGCCAGGATTTCGTAGCGCTGCCTCTGAGTCTCCTGCCCCTTTCTCCTGACACAAAACAACAGACGAGCATCTCCTCCTGCAAGCCATGCAGGAGGCCAGACTGGGCACATCCCAGGCTGTCCCCTGAGCAAACATGGGTGCCACAGCATTGGGCCAAATCCCGAGTGAGGAGCCTCATGGCTGGGGGCTTGGAGCAGGCCTGGTAGCTGCTCTCCCTGCCTTTGGAAACATCTAAAGTTTGCCCCAGCCAAGCACTAACCAGGACCTGCTGTGAGCTGACGTCAGGGCAGAGGCCCCTGGGGGCTGGCTTTGATGTTTCCCAGGCCCTGTCGTGGGGGTGCAGGGGGCTCTGAGTGGCAGTCTGGGAATGCAGCATCTCTCACCACAGCTATGGAGCAACCCGGCCCCAGCCCCAGCCCCGGGAGGGGATGCTGGAGGCTGAGGTGTGGGTGGCTGGGGCTGAGCTGGGGTCCCTCTGAGTCATGCTGTCTCTTCTCCCAGCTCGGGTTTCTGTGGCAGGTGGTCTGCGGTTCCTGCCACCCCAGGGCCCCTGTCCCTCCATCCCACCCACCACCTGATTATTCCCTTCAGACTTCTCTGCTGTGGCGGCTCCTTCCCTGTCCAGGGTCTGGGAGTGGTCCTGGGTCTTGGCGAAGGGGGAGCCTTCTCATCTTAGAATTTGAGTCCTTGATCAGGAAGGGTGATCGTGAGAACACTAATGGTAGCTGCCGTTGATGGAAGGTGAACTCCGTCCAAAGCACTTTCCACATGTTACCATGTTTACAATGCATGGCAACCTCTCGAGAGGCAGAGGAAGCTGAGGCACAGTCTGCAGTACTTGCCCAAGGTCGGGACACACTGAGTGTGACAGGCAGGATTTGAGCCCAAGCAGCCTGAGTCCAAGCCCTTAGCTGCTCATCTGCGAGAGCGACACTCTGACTCCCCACCCTGTCTGCGGAAGCAGAGTGGGGAAGCGGGGGTTGGCCCACACTCTGAGGGCAGGTGATCTTTCTTTGGTCTTTGACGAGCATCCTGGGTTCTGGGTTGAGGTTCCCAAGATTTTGGTGAGTCACGTTTGCAGAGGCCCATTAGGGTCCTAGTCCAAATTGGCCCATTTGTGTCATGAGAAGTACTCGGGAAGTATCCCATATGCCAGTTCTTTTTTTCTTTTTGAGAAAGATTCTTGCTCTATCGCCTGGGCTGGAGTGCAGTGGCATCATCATAGCTCACAACCTCAAACTCCTGGCCTTAAGCAATCCTCCTGCCTCAGCCTCCCAAGTAGCTGGGACTACAGGCATTAACTACCATGCCTGACTAATTTTTCTGTGTTTCGTAGTGGCTAAAATCTCATTCTTGCTCTGGCTGGTCTCAAACTCCTGACCTCAAGAGATCCTCCCCGCTTAGCCTCCCAGAGTGCTAGGTTCATAGACATGAGCTACCACGCCCAGCCCCATACTCCAGTTCTTACCTTATACTTCCTTTGAGGTTTCCTCAGATCAACCAGTGTTTGCTGTGTGCCTTTATATGCCTGGCATTGTCTGCAAGAGGTGTGTCTGCCTCCCTACCTGGCTGTGATCATGGGGATGTGACTTCCGTCGTAGGATCAGATACTTGCAGGGTGGTTTCCGTGTCCCTCGGTGGGGCTGGGAAGAGTGTGGAGTTGGAGTTGGCTTCTTTGGGTCATGGTCCTGGCTCTGCCACACGTGAGCTGTGTGACCTTGGGCAAGTCCCTTCATATACCTGGACCTGGGTTTCCCCATCTGTACCACAGATGGGTTGTACCATAATGCCGAGCAGGGGCAGGGCTGTACCCCTGTGTAGCACTTGTAAATGCGTAGGGGTGTGTTTGGATTGTCACGGTGGCTGGGGGTGCTCAGCAGTGCCTGGAGGGCAGATTTGTTAACTCGAATGGTAGGTGGGATAGCCCAGCATGATGAAGAATCGTCCCGCCCAGAGAACCAGCAGTGCCCCATTTAGAAGTAATTATGGGGGTGCTTTGTGCCAAAGTGGCTCCGTGACTGTGTTTTGTGTTGGGAGATGCAGGCCAGTGCCTCGGAGAATGTTGCGAGATGGACCGGCCCCTCATGTGGACCCAGCCCTGGGGGATCCTGGACTTGTCTTGCTACTGACTTTATGGGGAGACCAGTTCTCATGCCCTAAAGAACTGAACGCCACCTCTACGGACTTGGAAGGGTGCTCTTTGGGTCAACATTAGTCTCCAGGGGGAGAAGGGGGAGGGAAAAATAGATTAGTCTCCAGTGGTCTGGGACGGGGTGAAGAGAACCCTGTTAGTTTCTTCCTTCCTGCCTTTGCCTGGCCCAGTTCGGCCAGAGGCAGGGCCTGCTTCTTCATGTAGCAGTCCAGGCGGCCTGTTTCTTCTGGAGCAGGGAGGGGGAAGAGGGGGCCGGGGGGCAGGGGGCACCGCCTATTCCGTGTTCAAGGCCCAGTGGCTCCAAGGCACCCACGTGGGCCAGGAACAAAGCCCAGTGTGTTACTCCTGCTGCTGCAGTAACCATGCCACCCACCTGCCTGGCCCTGCCCTCCGGCTCCCTAACCCATCTGCTGCTCAGCGCAGGCTTCCTACCTTCCCTTTGTTCCCACTGGCTGTGGTTTCAGGGATCTCCTTGTCCGTGGGTGGCCCCCTGGCCCTGGCCAGAGCTGAACTGTAGCAATGCAGGAGGAGAAAGGACTTAAGTTAAAAACCTGGATCCACTTAGCTCACCTCTCAAGTGAGCACAGGAAAGCTGACCTTGGCCACAGGTGGATTCTCAGGGACAGAAAGGAAGACATGCGGGTGACCCTGACACATCTTTGACAGTAGCCCAGGTTTCTAGGGAATATTGGCTTCTCCGGTAATGGATGAGTTCTCTAAAAGAAGGCCCTGGGTAACAATGGGCTGCAGAACATCTGCAGGTGGAATTCAAAGCTTCCCCAACCTGTGGCACCCGCTGGTGCAGGCACCCTCGGCGGTCTGTGAGTGCAGGTAATCTTTCCAGGATGCTCTTTGGGTCCTGGTTTAACTTTGCTCAACCTCTTGATTGTGGATGGTGGGGACAGGTGCCTGCAGTGTCCCCGCCCCTTAACCTGACATCAAGACCTCCTGTGGTCCAGCCCTGCAGATCCGGCCTTCTTCCTGTAGGAAGGCTTTCTGCGTGGTCATCCACCACGCAGCCCTCAGGGGTCCGTTCTTCCTCTGTTGCTCTGGAGGCACTGACTGCCCACGACATTCATCTGGCATTTACATGACCGTAACTATGTCCTCTAGAATTGTTCTGTGTGCCCCTCCAGACTTGGGGCCTCTTGAGGGGAGGGTACTGTGTCTTTGTATCCAGCAGAGCACCCCACACAGTTTAAAAGTTCCTCAGTGGACACTTGGCAATTATGGCATCGTGATCCTTCACATGTGCAATCATTGGACACCTCCTCTATACACAGCCGCTTTCTTCCTCCTGTCCTGTGCTAGATCAGAGGCTGCAGCTCTTCTTGACCCTGCCTCTCCCATGTCCTCATCTGCAGGTGCCCAGGCAGCCATCGTCTTCATCAAGGAGCCGTCCTCCCAGGATGCGCTGCAGGGACGCCGGGCACTGCTCCGCTGTGAAGTTGAGGCCCCCGGCCCGGTGCACGTGTACTGGCTGCTCGACGGAGCCCCCGTCCAGGACACTGAGCGGCGTTTCGCCCAGGGCAGCAGCCTGAGCTTCGCAGCTGTGGACCGGCTGCAGGACTCCGGCAACTTCCAGTGCGTGGCTCGGGATGACATCACTGGAGAGGAAGCCCGCAGTGCCAACGCCTCCTTCAACATCAAATGTGAGAGCGAGAGGGCTGTGCCCAGTCCCCCTGTCAGACCCTCAACTTCTGAGCCCGGGGGACCCCTCCTTTGCCTCGGCTCCTCCCGTTGCCAGTTGAATGGGACAGGCAGAATGTGGTTGTCACCAGCTCTTTCTGCCTGTGTGAATAAGAGGAAGTTAAAAGTTTAATTTTTTTCAAAAAATATTTTTCCTTGAAGTCTTAGGCCCATTTATCCGCCAGATGTTTTCACAAACGCAAAGGGCAGTCAAGCCTTTGGCCAAGTGGCAGGCTCAACTCGCCAGGGACCGAGCGGGTGCTCGACATCTGCTGCCGATAGCCCCAGCCTCAGCTCTGTGGGGCATCCCCGTGTCTGTGGGCTCCGGAGCCTCGAGGTTCCGTGGTTTCCTGCTTGTCCTCCTGTCCCTCCTTCCCGCCCTTGCTCTGCTCCACCCTCACTGCAACCGTGGCCTCTGCTGTAGGGATCGAGGCCGGTCCTGTGGTCCTGAAGCATCCGGCCTCAGAAGCTGAGATCCAGCCACAGACCCAGGTCACCCTTCGTTGTCACATTGATGGACACCCTCGGTAAGGAGCCAAGGAGGGAGGTAGGGGGTGTTATTCTAGACAGGTAGGGACTTCTCCCCAAGTCTGGACCTCACTTCATCCTGTGACCTCTCCCTCTGCCGCCACAGTGCTCTTCACTCCTCCCCAGGTGCTGCCCACACCAGCCCGGGGGACCTGAGGAGGCCCACGTGGTGTGTGCAGTGATCCATCCCTGGATTCTGGGACTCGAGAGATCTAGAATCTCAGTCTGATTCTCCCTGAATTGTGTGCCCTTGTGCAAGTCACTTCCTCTCCTCAGGCCTCAGTTTCTCCATTTGTAAACCGAGGGGCCCTGCCCTGACCCTCTGATTCCATACCCTCTCCACTGGCCACCGAGTACCCCTCGCCTCCGCTGCTGACCCTCTCTGCCCCACAGGCCAGCCTACCAGTGGTTCCGAGATGGGACCCCCCTCTCGGATGGTCAGAGCAACCACACAGTCAGCAGCAAGGAGCGGAACCTGACTCTCCGGCCGGCCGGCCCGGAGCATAGTGGCCTCTACTCCTGCTGTGCCCACAATGCCTTTGGCCAGGCCTGCAGCAGCCATAACTTCACCTTGAGCATTGCTGGTGAGGCTGGGGTGGGGATGCGAGAGGTGAGGGGGGATGGGAGGGGCCTCACCAGCCTGCCTGTTCACGCCCCCACACTTCCCCCTGCCCCAGATGAAAGCTTTGCCAGGGTGGTGCTGGCACCCCAGGACGTGGTAGTGGCAAGGAACGAGGAGGCCATGTTCCATTGCCAGTTCTCAGCCCAGCCACCCCCGAGCCTGCAGTGGGTCTTTGAGGATGAGACTCCCATCACTAACCGCAGTCGGTAAGGCATCTGTCGGTAAGGGAGCCGTCCAGTACAATGGTACTGGTTGTGGACTGCACATGTGTGTTCTCCGGAAGGGGTACGATTCATGTCACAGACATCATAGATTTCTACATGTATTACTCCAAATTTCCAGCAGATGGCAGTAGAGTATTTTAGTGTTAACAAAATCGTCTAACAAAAGGAGTCTGGGGAAGGGCATCTTTTTCCAGTTTGCACAAAGGCACTCTGAGCTAGCGGTGGCTTTACTTCTTTACCCACTACTCTCGCCTACATGGGTCTTCTGGATGGTGGGGATGGATAGAGACCCAGGGATGGAAGGAACATGGGACCTAGGTGATTATAGTCTAAATAGCAAGGTCCAGAATGGCAAAGACACCTCATATACACATACACAGATACGTACACACACATTTTTTGGAGGAAGCAAACACTTCCAGAAGGTGCTAGAAGGTTCCAACCACTCTACAGGGACTTCTGTCCTTACCAGGTTCTAGGAGAGCAGAGGGTACCTTTGTGGTGTCAGGCATGACCATGGTTCTTGGGGGTGTGGCTCCTAGGCTAGAGGCCTGAATCCCACCTGGCTTCAGCCCTGAGGACATCATCAGCAGTTCATCTGGTATGGCCCAGGGCATTCTGACCCCTAGAGCTGGATGCCTTCTCAGCTTGGCCCTGTGGGAAGGTGGCCCCTCTGTCTCGACAGTTGCACACTGCTGATTATTCCCTGTCTGTCACTTGTAGCCATTTACCTCATTGTTTCCAAAGCCGAGTCTCTTGTAGTTAGTTGGAGCACACACCTACACACATACACCAGCAAGTGCATACAGGCATGCACATGCACACACATGCACATACACACATACCAAAGTGGAGTGTCAGCTTCCTTCTCTCTGCCTTGTTCCTGGCCAATTTGTTCCTACATCCGACCTTTGCAGGTTGGGGTTCCATCTCATTCCCCTCTAGCAGGAGGCCTATGGGCCACTTCTTCCAAATAGCGCTCTCTCCCCTCTGCAGTCCCCCCCACCTTCGCAGAGCCACAGTGTTTGTCAATGGGTCCCTGCTGCTGACCCAGGTCCGGCCACGCAATGCAGGGGTCTACCGCTGCATCGGCCAGGGGCAGAGGGGCCCACCCGTCATCCTGGAGGCCACGCTTCACCTGGCAGGTGGGTCTCTTGGTCTGGGATACTGAGTTGGGGGCTGCCTTCGACCTTGTTGGCACATAGGCTCCTGTTTCCACTCAGAAAGCAGCTTGGAGGGAAGAGGGAGGAGGAGGATGCTGGGGGTGGGAAAAGGAGATACAGAGGGTTACATGGGAGGGTTCATGGTTGGAAAAAGCCTAGGCTTGCTGTGGGAGAACATCATGTACCCTTGAGACCCACAGTAATCGGGCTGTTCCCTTCCTACTTACATCCCTGCAGAGATTGAAGACATGCCACTATTTGAGCCACGGGTGTTCACAGCGGGCAGCAAGGGGCATGTGGCCTGTCTGCCCCCCAAAGGTCTGCCAGAGCCCAGTGTGTGGTGGGAACATGCAGGTGTCCGGCTGCCCACCCACGGCAGGGTCTACCAGAAGGGCCACGAGCTGGTGTTTGCCAGTACTACTGAGAGTGATGCTGGTGTCTACACCTGCTACGCAGCCAACCTGGCTGGTCAGCGGCGACAGGATGTCAACATCACCGTGGCCAGTGAGCACCTTTGCCTTGAAGGTGGAGGAGAGGGGGAGGGGAACCCAGGTCACAGGAGGTCTTGGACTCTGGGCGTGATGGACAGAAGCTTCCCTGGTTATCACCTGAGGCACTTTCAGCTCTGAGCCCGCAGGCTTGGGAATCAGTCAACTGTGGGGGTTGGAGTAGGCAGTGGAGAGCCAGGCACAGAGGCTGGGATGGGTACATCAGAGGAAATAGTGACAGCCCTCACAGAAGAATGTCTGCGGAGGAAAGAACAATGCACTAGGAGTCTGGAGACCTGGGTCCCACTCTGCCTGCAGTGCACAGAGTGACCACTTCCTAGGGCTTAGTCTCCTCATCCATCAAATGGGGCTGATAATCTACTACCTACCCTGCTAGGTGGTTGGAAAGATCAAATGAAGTAGATGAAAAAGATTTTTCTTTTTCCTTTTCGGTAGGTAACAGTGGACAAAATTATAGGTTATTTTTATTTATTTTAGTTTGCTGTACTTGCTGAATTTCTTTAATAAACATTAATTATGAAAAAAGGAGAGAAGCAATAAATATGACCAAAAATAAGTATGATAAATCCTGTATATGCTTGCTACAGGCATAGGGATTTATTTATTTATTGTTTACTTATTTCTTTATACCATGCCTTGTTCCAAACCTTTATGGTAATCTAAAAGGATATGAAATACAAACTATAATATCCAGACACACACACAAACACATATACAAACTATTTTGCATCTGCTGCTTCCACTTACTTTTAGATTACTAACATCTTTGCAAGTGAGTAAATTTGAAAAAGATTAGAATGTGAGAAGGGCTTTGTAAACGTGGAGTTGTGATGATAGTATTCCTGTTAGGATACCGAAATCTCAGCAGATGTACGCTCTTGTGTTCAGGCACCTGATGTGGGTGGGAAGCCACAGAATACATATAATGTGTGCTCTCAGGACACACAGTGACATGCAGACAAAGACAAGCTGCACAGTCAGCCTTTCTCCACCTGGGGTCTGTGGATCACCTGCTTCATTAGTGGTACTTTTAAAAATGCCAAGTCCAAGGCCCCACTTGATATCCCTCGACCCAGACTGTGGGGAGGGGACCAGGCAGAGTGTGTTTAACAAGTGCTCCTGGTGATGCTTACGTGTGCTCCAGTCTGGGAACTGCTAGCTTTGATCAGTCATTCTGCAGACGCTGACTGCGCCATGCCATGTGCCCCTCGCTGCACTCCAAGGAGGGTCCTGTGGAATTTAAGAGGGAGCGTGTGATGCGGACAAGGCCAGATCAGGCTCTGAGTGCTACAGATGCGGGTCCCACTCTGCCTCTGGGACAGCAGCAGTCAGTCAGTGAGATCTCAGAGACGTGTCGAGTGCCTTCTCTGTGCTGTCACTGTTTGTTCCCAGTCCTGGGAATGCAGCAGTGAACGCAGCAGACCAACGCCCCTGCCCTTGGGGGGCTCATATTCTAACAGGGTGACAAAGCAAACAAGAATGACAACTGAATGAACAAATACATAATTTTAAGTGACAGTAAAGCAATAAAGAAAAAGAGGGAAAGTGACAAAGAGAGACAGGGTGGGGACCAGGGGGAATTTAGGGAAGACCTCTGTAGAAGGTGACATTTGAGCTGATATGTAAATTAAGGAGGGAACCAGCCATGTGACAGGCCCTGAGACAGAAATGGACCTGTATGTTGGAGGGACAGTGGTAGCCTGTGTGGCTTGAGTTGAATAAATGATAGTGAGAGTGGCTGCAGTTGCCCGAGAGGTGGAAACTAAATCACATGGGGCCTTGTAAGAACATAATAAGGACTTTGGCTTGTATTCCGAGTGTATTGGTTATCCATCGCTGCATAACAAACCACTCCAAAACGTAGTGGCTTGAGGCGACAGCCATTGATTTGCTTGTGACTCTGAGGCAGGGTTTAACTGGGACTGCTCATTAGTTCCGTGTGCTGCTGACTGGTCTCAAACGTGTTTGCAGCCAGCTGATCGTCAGCTGGCTGGTTCCCGATGCCTCACTCATGTCTGGCATTTGACTGGGGCTATTGACCAGGGTGCCCCGGGTCTCCCCCATGTGGCTTCTGCAGCAGGCTAGCCCAGGCTTCTTCAGGTGGAGACTGGGTTCCAAGATGGCAACAGTGGAAGCTGCAACTCTTCCGCTGTATTCTACTGGACAAGGGAAGTCACAGGCCACCCACATTCCAGGGAGTAGAGAAATAGACTTTGCGTCTTGATGGGGAAAGTGTTGACATGACATCGCAAAGAGATGAAAGGGATGGGAAGACTGTTTATAGCCATCATTGCAAATAGTCTGCCGCACGAAGTCGGTTGGGATATCCTTGCAGGGTTTTGAGCAGGAGATTGATTTTTCAGAAGATCATTATGGCTGTTCTGAGAAGACTAGAATGTTAGGGGCAAGAGTATAAACAGGGAGGCCAGTTACTGATGACTGTAATAGTTTAGGGGACATGCTGAAGGAGCTTAAACAGAGACAGGGGTGGTGGAGGTGAGAGGTGATCAAATTCAGGATATATTTTGGAGCTTAAGTAGTTAGTGTTTGTGTAGAATGAATGTTGTGGTGCTGGGGATTGCAGACAGAAATTAGAAATAAAGGCCAGCTTTTTTTTTTTTAAGAGGCAGGGTCTTCCTCTGTTGCCCAGGCTGGAGTGCAGTGGTATCATAATAGCTTTGGGAGGCTAAGACGGGAGGGTCACTTGAGGGCAGGAGTTCGAGACCAGCCTGGGCAATATAGTGAGACGTCATCTCTACAAAAAAAAATTCTCCCCCTACAAAAAAATGTAAAAAATTAGCCAGGTGTGTTGGCATGCACCTGTAGTCTCAGCTACTTACAAGGCTGAGGCAGGAGGATCCCTTGATCCCAGGAGTTTGAGACTGCAGTGAGCTATGATTGTGCCACTTTACTCCAGCCTGGGTAACAGGGAGATCCTGTCTCTTAAAAAAAAAAAAAAAAAAAAAAGGACAACATACCTCCTTGGGGTTTATTGTGACAATTAACTAAGATAACATTCAAAAGACTCTGCTTTCCCTAAGGAGTAACTGCTGCCGTTATACCCTGGGCAGCCTGGGGTTTCCAAACTCAGGGCCCAGTGGAATATTAGAATTTCTTGGGGTTGGGTCCTTTGGTTTTCAGAGCTGTTTGTTAATCAGCCATCACCATTTCCTTCCCATTTCTCTAGCTGTGCCCACATGGCTGAAGAAGCCCCAGGACAGCCAGATGGAGGAGGGCAAACCAGGCTACTTACATTGTCTGACCCAGGCCACACCAGAGCCCATGGTCATCTGGTACAGAAACCAGATGCTCATCTCAGAGGTGAGAAAGAGAACTGTTGCTGGTGGATGGGGATGGGAATGCCCCCTTGTGGTTCTCTTCTGTGCTCATCTCCATCGCTCCCTTTCCCCCGAGGCTGCCCCCAGGGAGATACGGGTGTGGGTTCAAGCTCTGAGACAGCTCTTGATGTCTCGTATGCTGTAGGACTCGAGGTTCGAGGTCTCCAAGAACGGGACCTTGCGGATCAACAGTGTGGAGGTGTACGATGGGACGTGGTACCGCTGTGTGAGCAGTACCCCAGCTGGCAGCATTGAGGCCCAAGCCCGTGTCCAAGTGCTAGGTGAGCCAGCATGTCTGGGGAGAGCGCCTTGCCTGGCTGGGCAGGAGATGGAAGCTGGGGTGGCGGAGGGGGCTGGTGCTATCCAGCTTCCTCAATTCCTCCCCTTTTCACCCACCTACCCACCCTCTACTGAAATAGAAAAGCTCAAGTTCACACCACCGCCCCAGCCACAGCAGTGCATGGAGTTTGACAAGGAGGCTACGGTGCCCTGCTCAGCCACAGGCCGAGAGAAGCCCACCATTAAGTGGATACGGGCAGGTGGGTACTATGCAGGCACAGGGTGGGGGCAGGCAGGGCTGTCCACTGGCCAGATGTGTGCATGTCTGAGGGCCAGCTGAGTGCCTAGCGCTGTGCCAGGAAGTGTGGGATAGACAAGAAGTGCAGGGGTGATTTATAGTCCACTTAGGAAGAAAAGAAAAAACTCAGACACAAAAGGGGTCAGGTTACAGCACTGGACAACGTGTGAGGTGACTTGAGGCAACAGAGATCAGCTTGATCCAGACAGTGCTATGAAATCCTCCTTTTCCCCTTAACAAAATAGTTTATCCTTTTCAACATAAAAGTAACATGGGCTCCTTTAGAAAATTTTGGGAGGAAAAAAATGCATAATCCTGCCATTTATCATCTTTGGGTTTATGTCCACTTCTTTTTCTACGTGTATCTTTTTGTTTTTACGTAGCAATTGTATATACAGCTTCAGTTATTAAACTTGTATGATTGAGACATGCTTATTATAGAAATAGAAAATGTAGCTGACTATATGTATTTTTATGTCCTTTTTAACTTAACATTATCAAGCATTTCCCCATGTCTTTATACACTTTGTATAAATATCGGTTTTGATGATTATAATAATATTCCAGTGATTGGATTCACTGTAATTTACTTGAACATTCTCTAAATGTTGGAGATCTGGGTTGTTAACACCCCTCCCTTTTTTTATTGCTGCAATAAACATCTTTAAGCCAAAGTTTTTTTCTGGATTTAGGTTTAATTCCTTTGGGAAAGAGTCCCAGAAATGGAATAATTATGTATAAAAGGGTATGAACATTTTTACAATCCTTAATGTAAGTTGCCAAATTTTTTTTTGAAAGTTTGGACCAGTTTTTACATTCCCACCAACAGTGAGAGCAAGAGAGTAGGACTGAACTTTTTGCAGAGGGAAGTGGCCTCCCTCTGCTTAGGTCTGGGGGATCTTTCTGAGGGAAGTGCGGCTTAAAAATGGATCTTTTTTTTTTTTCCACACAATATTGCTTTATTTTTAAAAATATTTTAAGATAGGGTCTCACTTTTGTCCAGAGTGGTCTCCTGGGCTCAAGTGACCCTCCTTCTTAGCCTCCCCGGAGGCTGGGACTACATGCACGCCCGACTGCCTGGAAGGTTCTGCAGGGCAGCCAGCAGGGTAGAGGCCAAGGAAACCCAGATCAGAGCTGCTGTCAGCAGCAGGCGGGGCCAGCAGGCTGTCTGCAGGAAGGATGGTTAGTGAATCCTGAATGCAAACAAGTTGCTCTTGGAAGATGCCTTCCTCTCAAAGTGGATCTGAAGCCTGGGATGGGGGCAGAACAGGAACGGGTTCTAGGAGCAAGGAGTGATGAGTTGTGGGCATGAGAACGAGGCCAATTCTGGGCCTGGTCAGAGTCCAGTTTGGCAGAGGTGGAGTGATACCCAGGGCAGTAGAAGGAGGTGAGACTGAAAAATTGGGAAAGGAGTAAACAATGGGGGCCTTCCAATACCTGACTTAGGAGTTTGGAGCAATGGCATGTTTTTGAGTAGAGGTGAGGGACTGAGGACATTGCCAGCCAGCCATGTAACTCTGGTCCATCCCATTGTTTCCTTTTTTGCCCCTGCAGATGGCAGCAGTCTCCCCGAGTGGGTGACGGACAACTCCGGGACCCTGCACTTTGCCCGGGTGACTCGAGATGATGCTGGCAACTACACTTGCATTGCCTCCAACGGGCCGCAGGGCCAGATCCGTGCCCACGTCCAACTCACTGTGGCAGGTGTGACCTCGGCAGAGCCCTGGGGCCAGGCTGCAAGGCCCTTTGGGGCAACAGTGGGCACCTTACCAACCCCTTTGCTCACCACTCCTTGTCCCTCCCTGGTCTCTTCCCATCCAGTTTTCATCACCTTCAAAGTGGAGCCAGAGCGCACGACCGTGTACCAGGGCCACACAGCCCTGCTGCGGTGCGAGGCCCAAGGGGACCCCAAGCCACTCATTCAGTGGAAGGGCAAAGACCGAATCCTGGACCCCACCAAGCTGGGACCCAGGTAGGACCACCTCTGTCCCACACCCACCCTGCCTCTCCTGTAGCCCTGTCGCCCGGAGCCAGCCAGGTAGGCAGCACCTGGCTAGGGCCGTGGCTTCTCTTCCGGCAGGATGCACATCTTCCAGAACGGCTCCCTAGTGATCCATGACGTGGCCCCTGAGGACTCGGGCCGCTACACCTGCATTGCAGGCAACAGCTGCAACATCAAGCACACGGAGGCCCCCCTCTATGTCGTGGGTATGGGCTGGGGAGGGGCGTCCTGCACAGGACGTGGTGGAGCCAGACTTCTTTCTTACCTTGTACCCATCAGCCCTTGTACACAGAAGGCGCTTAAACCATTTTTGTGGTAGGGGAGGGGATTCTGCTGTGTCTTAGATTCCTTGCTTAGAGCTGGGCTGTCTTTTATTTAACATTCCGTGGCTGGAAAGTGTGTGCGTGCATGTGCGTTGGGGAGCATGTTCTCTACCTACAATCCTTCCTCCCAGGTCTCCTGTAGCAGCCACACACATACCCCTGGGTGGGTGTGGAAGGGATGAGGTCAGGGTGCAGCAGGACAAGGTTCCTTTGACCTGGAGGCCCAGAGAGAATGACGCGCGAAGTAAAATGCCCTGCACTAGGCTTCTCTGATAACCAGCTCTCCTGGTCTGGCCTCCTGCTAACCAGCTCTGTGCCCTTGGGGGAGTTATTTCCCCTCTGGGGACTTGTTACTGCCTGTGTAAGGTGAAGGTGGTTTAAATGAGAGGTTCTGAAACTTCTTTGGTTTAGCAGCAGAATTGTTTTTCTAGAGAAAGTATTATGTGGAAGTTTAAACAGACAAAAATGAAATGACAAGGCCCCTTGGTTGAAGCCATTGGGGTGTGTGTGGAAGTTGGGGAATCTTGCCCGATCTCCCCTTTGGCCTTTCTCCCTCAGTTCCCCTAATGACTCCTGGGACCTCTCTCTATAGCCATTGGAAGCCCCTTCTACAGATATAAGTGCTGTGCCAGGCAATGGCTGGGATTCTAAACCAGTTCCCAAATGCCACTCTCCAGGGCCTGGGTCACAATATCAAGTCACTTAGGAAGCTTGTTAGCGAATAGTGTGGTTTTATGGTGGTGCCCTGACAGGTGTGTTTTTCACTTGAGTCCCCTCTCTCAGGTTCTGATGCACAGCCAGCTTAGGAGTCACTGGCTTTATCTTCTTCAGAGCCTTCCCTGTGACCTTGGTGGGGCACCAGGACCTGCTAGCCCTTGTTAAAACCAGTAAAGGTGGTGACCCTCCCAGGTCTCTGTGTCTGGGAAGTTATCCTGTATGTGGGGTGGAGAGGGGTTGATAGAGAAGCTTTGGCAGCCCCTGGCCAGAGCCTTCTGTGTATCTCTCAGACAAGCCCGTGCTGGAGGAGTCGGAGGGCCCGGGCAGCTCTCTCCCCTACAAGATGATCCAGACCATCGGGCTGTCGGTGGGCGCTGCCGTGGCATACATCATTGCCGTGCTGGGCCTCATGTTCTACTGCAAGAAGCGATGCAAAGCCAAGCGCCTGCAGAAGCAGCCCGAGGGCGAGGAGCCAGAGATGGAGTGCCTCAATGGTGAGGGGCCCCCTCGAGGCGGGAGGCGATCCCCCTGTGCAGGAGCTGAGTGCCCTCCCGCAGCCGCAGGGAGAGAGCTGCAGTACTCAGGAAATGGGTGGCTGGTGCTGGAGCTGGGAGCTCGGGCTGCCCCACCCCTAGCTGGAAGCCTGGAGTTGACCAATTCCCAGGGCTTTGGCTTCTGAACAGCCTGGTTCAAGACTTCCTTACTGGAGCCTCTTGGACCAGCTTCCTATGATTTCCTACCTTTTCCTCCTCTTAGCACTAAACCACAGGTATAATTAGTGTATGTATACATGTTTCCGTTGCATGTCTTGTCTCCCGCCATTAATCTGGGAGTTCCCCCACAGGCAATATGCTTCCCGTCTCTCACCCCGCTGCCTTGAGTGGGAGCTTCCTGGGGTATTCCTGGGGTCTGTCCTATCGGCTTAGGTGTTCAGGAACAGGGGTTGGGTCTCCCTTGGTGTGATTTTCCCTTTGTGCCAACTCAGAGCTTTGTCCAGTAGGAGGCCCCATGACAGCAGAAATCAGTATGTAGATGTGGTGTTCAGGCACCAGCGATTCAGACTTCTGCAGTCTGTTCCACTTCAGAGTTGTCATCGGCTGCATCAATGAGTGGTCTTGCGCTAAGCGATGCTCATTTCCCTCTGCCCCGAGTCCCCTCATCAATTGATCGGCCCTTTCATGTGGACACCGTGATCGGACCTAGCTTAGCGAGAGTGGGGGACTGAGGGGGAGAACTGAGGTCCCCCTGGTGGCCAGAGTGTCAGGTCTCATCTTGACGCTCTCTTGTGCCCCTCTTCCCAGGTGGGCCTTTGCAGAATGGGCAGCCCTCAGCAGAGATCCAAGAAGAAGTGGCCTTGACCAGCTTGGGCTCCGGCCCTGCAGCCACCAACAAACGCCACAGCACGAGTGATAAGATGCACTTGCCCCGGGCCAGCCTGCAGCCCATCACCACGCTGGGTGTGTCGCCTTGACTATAGCTTTCCCTCCTTAACTGCAGGCCACTGGTTCTGTCTTGAGGTTGGGTTACAGGCTGCTGGCTCTGTAGTCCCTGAAGCCTGGAATGTTAGAGATGGAGGGGACCATAAGTGGGGCTCTCATCCAGAGTGTCCCCATTCACACACCCCCAACCAGATTTGTCATTCTTGTGTCCTACCTATAGTATTATTTACTTGACATATTATTTGAATTGACTCCTTTTTTCTTTTTGTTAGCTTTGTTCTAGGAAAAAATGTGAGAAATTATGGGTTTGTGCTAGATAAATTTTTTCCTAGCATATATTCAAACATGTAACTATTAAGACATGTTTATCATGGGCCACCAAAAAATCTCACACAAACCACCCTTTGGAAAATGCTAGATATTAGTCCAACCCCTTTATTTTCCTGATGGAGGCACTGAAGGCCAGGGAAGGGCAGGAGTCACACAGCGGATGCAGGGCTAGTGCCCAGCCCGTGGGATGGAGCAAAGACCCCTCCCCCCCAATAGGAGAGGCTGTGCACCTGCCCCAAGTCAGGGGCTCCCCTCTTGGGTGAAGGCAGCTGGCTGACCCCGACTTGCACCTGCAGGGAGAAGCGAGTTTGGGGAGGTGTTCCTGGCGAAGGCTCAGGGCTTGGAGGAGGGCGTGGCGGAGACCCTGGTGCTGGTTAAGAGCCTGCAGAGCAAGGACGAGCAGCAGCAGCTGGACTTCCGGAGAGAGTTCGAAATGTTTGGGAAGCTGAACCACGCCAATGTGGTGCGGCTCCTTGGGCTGTGCCGAGAGGCCGAGCCCCACTACATGGTGCTGGAGTATGTGGACCTGGTATGCTGTGGGCAGGGGCCCTGGGGGTCTCGGGCAGGGCAGTGTCTGATGGGGCTGGGGGCAAGGGCTGGGGTACCATGGAAACCTTGTCTTGTGTGGTCTCAGCCTAAGCCTCCACCTGCCTGCCGTTGCCACCTTGAGGTGCTCAGCTTCCTGCCCTCCCAGCTCTCTGACGCCGGCTTCTCCTTCATCAGCACCCCTTCTTCCCTCCCTGTGTCTGGGGATTAGTCCCGAGTCCTTCCAGGGCTTCTCACTTTGCGCACTGCATGGATGCCTTCCAGACTGTCTTCTCTCACTCTGGTTTTCTTTGGTTTGTTATTTTTTCTCCCGGAGGCTTGTCCCCACTTGAGAATAAACTTAGCAGAACCCAGCTTTCCTTCTTCCTTCCTGCCACCCCCAGTACTGCACGTGGCACAAGAGTGAGCGCAGCCACCAGCCTTCTCCTCTCCACTCAGGTTGTCATTCCCAGAGCTGCCCCTTCCTCTTCGCTCCTCGGCTAGTCCAGGCTCTGATCCCCTTGGTCCTCAAGCTGCTGCTTCTCAGATCCCTAGCTCTGGGGGAGTTGGGGGGCAGGGATGAATCATTCTCAATCTTTCCGTCAGCAAGAACTTTGCTTTATGCAGGTTTCTGCTGCTGGTGCTCACCTCTGTTCCTTTCTGTCTATTACATTATAAACCCCTGGAGGACAGGATTTTCCTCTCAGGGATCCATGAGGACAAAGGGTAGGGGGCTTTGTTTCCTCTTGGCTCACTGAGAGTTGGGGCTTTTTCACCTCACCTGTCTAGGGGTACCCCTGAGGGTGGGAATGACAATTCTCCTCTTTCTGACTGAGAGCTTCTAGGAGGCAGCTCTTACATGTTTTTTAATTCCTGCATTTCCCGTGGACTTTCCCCACAGGAAGAGGGACCAGGCTGGAGTGGGCGTTCAGATAGGAGCTTCTCACTGCCTCCCTGGGCAGAAGGAACTGTGTGAGCCCCTGCTTGGTTTGATGCTTTAGAGCCAATGGCTGGGCTCCGACCTGACAGAGATGATTGGCTTTTCCCTTAGGGAGACCTCAAACAGTTCCTGAGGATTTCCAAGAGCAAGGATGAAAAATTGAAGTCACAGCCCCTCAGCACCAAGCAGAAGGTAAGGACAGGGAGGGAAGGAAGGAGGAAGAGTATCCCCAGGGTGGGCCAGGAGCAAGGGCAGTGGTAATAGAGGTGCCACTTACAGAGAGCTCCCTGTGGTCCAGGCCCTATGGTAAGTACTTCACATGTGTTATTTTAATTATCATAGTGGTCCTCTGAAATATATGTTACTATCCCCATTTTGTGGATAAAGAAATTGAGGCTTAGAGAGGTTAAGTGACCTGTCCCAGGTCATGTAGCCTGGAAGTGGCTTTGTATTGCCACGTTGGGTTCAGGTACAAGAGCTGCTCTTGGCCCTTGCTTCTGGAGCAGGATACCTGCTCGCCTGCAGCGAGCCCTGAGCCAGAGAAGCAGCAAGCAGCGGGAGCCCGGGGCTTGCTGGGTTGAGCGTGGGCCCGGGCGTGTTTCTTCAGCTGCTGAGTGTTGAAGACCGTTCTGTGAATGGGCTGCCCAGGTTTCCTCTGCGGTCTTCACCTTCACTCTCACTTGGGCGGTGAGCTGCCCAGCATTTCCTTCCGGTTCTCCTCCTGCCTTCTGGGCAGAGGTTGTTCTGGGCACAGAGCCCTGGCTGGGGCCCCTTGGTGGAGCAGACCTCAGTTGAAACAGTGACTAAGGGAAAGCGTGCCTGCTACCCCCTGCCACTCCAGTCTGTACCTTCCCAGTGCCCGAGGTTTACTGCAGCCCAGCCTCTTTCTTCCCTCGGGCTATTCCTGCCCACATCTACTCCCTCGCCCCTCTGAAATGGATCCACTTCCTTCCACACGACTGGGCACTCTGCTTCCAAGCTGGCAGCAAATTGGAGCTTGGAGCAGGGTAGGCAGAGACTGCTAGGACCCTCCCTCCTGGGGGACCATTCCTTGCCTTGTAGGCTGACCCAGGTCACTGCCTCTGGAGAGCAGAAAGTGCTGGTGTGGCTGGCTGATGAGTCAGGTGAATGGGACCCTGGCTGCCCCCTGGTCTCTCTGGGGAAGCAGCTCCGTGCCCTTCAGGCTGGCCCCCTCCTGTTACAAGTGAATTTACTAAGGCTCAGGCAGGGCAAGTGACCTGGTCCCCTGACACCACGCCCTACTTCCATCCCTGTGGAGCTGCAGGAACTGTCTGCAGTGGCAATAGAAGGGAAGCCACAGGATGGGACATGCTGCACAGCTAGGTGGGATTTTGGGACCAAAGAGCTCACAAATTAGGACACTCAGAGAGCCAGCCAATTTTAACTGAGCCAGGTGTGGCTCTGAGGTAATGGTAATGCAAAATTGAAACTGACAGGCATTCTGTCCTTGGGGGCCACTTATGATCTAGTGGGGGAGATTAGGTGAATGAGTATGGCATGACAGAAAGGCAGTGGGAGGCATAAATTAGAGATGTTGAAGACATCCATGTCCTTAGGTGGACAGACAGTTGTGGTTAACAAAGAAGGTTTCCTGGTAGAGAAAACCATTTGAGTTCAGTTCTGAAGGACAGGAAGTAGCTGAATGGCAGGAAGGGGATGGCTTTGGGAGGAATGGGAGTCAAGGTAGGTTTCTCTGGTTGGGACAGGACGTAGGCTGGCTGACAGGAAGTCAGTTACCTCTGTCATGTGACCTGAGGGACTCTGTTCGACTGAAATTGATCACCACCTTTGCTAAACATCTTTTCCATGTTTTTTTTTGCTATAGCATCTTAAATTTGATGGGGGAGCTTTAATAAGTTGGGTCCCACACTCTCCAAGGACATGTGATATTCTGTATCACATGGAGAAGTTGTTTTTAAAAAAGATGCAGTTTTCTGGACCGTAACTCAGAATGAGGGAATCAGAGTATTTGAGAGTGCAGGGCCTGAAGTTTTCAAACAAGCTTTCTAGTTGATTCTTAAGCTCATTCAAGTTCAAGGAGGCCTCATGGAGACTAGTGGCTTTGAAATGTTTTTTGACTAGGATCCCATATAAGAAATGCATTTTAAGCCAGGTGAGGTGGTGTATGCCTATCTATAGTCCTAGCTACTCCTGAGCCCAGGAGTTTAAGGCCAGCCAACACAATATAGTGACACCCGCATTTCTTAAAAAAAAAATGCATTTTACTCATGACCTAGCGTGCACATGTACATGCGCACACACATGTAACTAAAATTAAAGTTTCACAACACTGTATTTGATACACTTGATATTTCCTACTATGTTCTCTCTCTCTCTTTTTTTAATTCCTAAATTGGTTTTAAGACCCGCGTGATCTTGGTCAGCAGTTGAAAAGCACTGCTTCTGGGGATTCTGTGAAATGAAAATTCTTAGGAAAGATGTACTAAAACTTGTAGCTAATAATGTAGTCAGATGTTCCGTCACTTCATAGTCCAGGACCTAGGGGAATGGAAGGAGGAAAAGTTAAATAGTTAAAGGGTGCCGTACTTGGTGTGGGTGGGCTGAGGGGAACCCCAGGAGGATTTCACGATAGCAGTGGGATAGTGATAGAAATCAGACACAAGCCTGGGGTGTTAGCGTAATTGTAGGTAGTGCCTTTTAGAGTAGCTCATGAGTTGATGTCAGAGAACCGACAGCAGAGAACTGCAACCTGTGATTGCTCCATGGGTCACCTGCAAGCTAATGACACACCTGATGGGCCATGCTATATGCAGCCAGATGCCATGGCAGGACACAGAATGCCCGTTGTAAGAAGAGCTCAGTTGTGTCACGGTGGGTTAGCCAGAACCTGGGCAAGCCCTTGGGGTATTAAAGTTAGGAAGGAAGGGGTAGGTCTGGTCTTTACCAAAGAACAGGTCTTTATAACAGTAGTTGAGGATTAATCCAGTGAATCTGATGGCATCTTGCCCAGTAGCAAGGAATCACCTAATTGGCTTGGGTCTAACAGAATTCCCTTTTGCTGTCCTCACTTAGCCAGTGTTTCCAGGAGCACTAGCCTCTCTAGAAAGATAGCAAATTAGTCACCATGCCATCCACCTTCTTCTGTTTCCCTTGACTAGCAGCAGATTGTTTAGCTTGTGAGTCAGATCAGGGAGAGCAGGCTGGGTAAAATTGCAAGTCTGATGAGGGCGCGTTACCAAAGCCTTTGTCTCCACTCACAGATAGGCTGGACAACACCCTAGGGTATTGAAGCCTGAAATAGAGTTGGCCCTGTTTATGATGACCACTTCCATCTGGTCCTTTTACCACCAGTGGCACTTGGGGCATCTAAGGATGACACTCCAGGGGTTATTTTGGGCATGTAGCCTCTTCTTTCCCATGGAGACCCAGCGTCCCACCCTGTACCCTGGGGGACTTGATAATCCTGACCAACCTATCCAGCCTGACTCTTTTTTTTTTTTTTTTTTTTTTTGAGAGTCTCACTCTGTTGCCCCTGGCTAGAGTTCAGTGGCATCATCATAGCTCACTGCGACCTCAAACTCCTGGACTCAAGCCATCCTCCTGCTTCAGCCTCCCAAGTAACTGGTAGCTGGGACTACAGGCATGTGTCACCATGCCCGGCTAATTTTTTAAATATTTTGTAGAGACGGGGATCTCAATGTGTTACTCAGGCTGGTCTCGAACTCCTGGCCTCAAGCAGGCCTCCCGCCTTGTCCTCCCAAAGTGCTAGCATTATAGGTGTGAGCCACCATGCTTGACCCTGACCTCTTCTTTAACCCTCCTCACTGGTTAAACATATTTGGTTGAAAACTCTCCAGAGATTTTGTGTCTTCACTTTTGATAAAGAAATACACCAAGAAGAGATTTTTCCCAACTTTGATGGTGTCATTCATTCTGCACCTCTGCGTTAGTGCTGTGCCAGTCAATACACTGAGTGTGAAGATAAGTCCGGTCTGGTGGTGGTTTAGACGAGTGTTCTCTAATAGAGCTTCCTGTGATGATGGAAATGTTCCATATCTGTGCTTGCCAATACGATCATCACTAGACTCACATGGCTGTTGTGCACTTGGAATGTGGCTAGAGCAACTAACGAACTGAAATTTAAATTTTATTGTTTTAGTCAACTTAAATTAATTAATTTATTTGTTTTATTTATTTATCTAAATTAAATTTTTTTTTTTTTTTTTTTTTTTTGAGACAGAATCTCTCTCTGTTGCCAGGGCTGGAGTACAGTGGAGTCATCATAGCTCACTGTAACCTCCAACTCCTGGATTTAAGTGATCCTCCTGCCTCAGCCTCCTGAGTGCTGGGACTACAGGTGCAAGCTATCATGCCCAGCTAATTTTTACTATTTTTAGTAGAGATTGGGTCTACTCTACTAAGGCTGGGCTTAGTAGAGTTCAGACTGGGCTTGAACTCTTGACCTCAAGCGATCCTCCTGCCTTGGCCTCCCAGAGTGCTGGGATTACAGGCCAGCCACCCTGCCTGGCCTTTAATAACTTTTTTTTGTTTTTTTTCAGGCAGCACCATGAACCAGTAAAGGTTCAGAGAGCTGCCTAATAACTTAAATTTAAATAGCCACATGGGGCTAGTGATTACTGTATTGACAGCACAAATTTAGACCACTATTGTTGGGTTTTGTTTGTTTTGTTTTGTTTTAAAACAGGATCTCACTCTATCTCACAGGCTCGAGTGCAGTAGCCTGATCATAGCTCCTGGGCTGAAGCAATGCTGTTGCCTCAGTCTCATGAATAGTTGGGACTACAAGCATGGGCTACCACACCGGGCTAATTTAATAAAAACATTTTTAAAAAAAATACTTAGAGATGGGGCCTTGCTATGTCACCCAGGCTGGTCTTGAACTCCTGGCCTCAGGTTATCCTTCCACCTCGGCCTCCTAAAATGCTGGGATTATGGGCGTGAGCCACCATGTCTGGCCTAGACCATTGTTTTTCAAACTTTTTTGACTGAGACTCACAGTAGCAAAAAGTACACTTTACATCACAATCCACCCCACACATATGTATATATTTTAAAAAATGAAAAGTTTCATGAATGATACCCTTACTATGTGTGTAATATATATACTCTGATATTTTCTATTCCATTTCTTTCTCTTTTTTTTAATGCTGGTTAAGATTCACTAATTTGGTTTCATGGCATGCTACCAGGCTGTGATCATAGTTAGCACACACCAGAGGAGGCAGTGGGACACACAAGGCCACCACTGGCCAGTGCGTAAGAAAGCCGAGGGAAAGCCTTTGAATAACCTGGCACAGAATCGCACAGCATAGTGGGATCTATTGGAGCAGGTTCTGTTGAAGATACGTTCCATTGGCAAGCTACAATAACGGGGCCAAATGACAGTCCCCGTCAGGTTGGAATATTTTTCTTTACGATTCATTTCCCAATGGCTTACCCCTTCAAACTACCCAAGGTTGCATTTACAATAAGAATTTATCATCCACATATTAATAATAACAGCAGCATTTGTCCTGATAATTCTACAATCACAGTGGTCTCTAACACTATTTCAAAAGTACTCTCGGCTATCTGTTCTCTGTTGTGGGATCCCAGTCCATTGTTCAGATCTATGAAACAGAGAAAAGTACAACAGAATAGCACAGGAATGGACTGAGAAGCATGTGATGTAATTAAAGACATTATTGCATGGCCTCTACAAATAAGGGGAGCTCAGAGAAAGTCCTTTTGATTTCCATTTGACTGCTTTCTGTGAGCCCATACCTCATCTTCCACTGTGCACATCTTTACCTGACACAGCAGTGCTGTGTATTGTACATACTTGGAAGAACAAACTGGAAGACTACTTTTGTACAAGCATGGCCTCCCAGCAGAGAAGTATGTGCATGCGACCAGCCAGTTATCCAGATATAACGTAAGCATGAGACTAAATGCTTTCCTTACTGACTTAAATTTGGATAACAAGCAAGGTATGGGGGCTGGTAGGTATGGTGTATGCTTGGATGGGGAAGAAAAGCTCCACTGACTGACCAGTAGGAGATTGTTTTTAAGCAGAATCCATTTTAACTCAAAACAGTTAGGAAAAGCAAGGTGAAAAACACGAAGCTGTTTCTGCATTTAATTTTTTCCAAAGGACCTATAGCTTAAGTGAAAGTTATGACCAACCAGATTAAACTCTACCCCACATTTTATATTTTAAGATCTAAGTTTAACTCGTCAATATTTAAATGGAGAGCTAATAGTACATAAAATGTGATGGGCTTTGTTCCCAAGCCTTTAACATCTCCGCACTCCTTAAACCTTCAGCCTTGCAGCCCCTCTTTCTCTCTCACACATTCTTTGGTTTCTATGTGGTTTCTCAGTTAATACATAGCTAAAAGCTCTTATTTTTTTTTATATTTTTAACTGCTTAAGTCTATTTGGATGTAAGGATAAAAATTCATTTGATGGAAATAGTTGTGTATATTTAAAGACCCAGTTGCTCCTGGAGCTTGTACGTTCAGAAATGATTAATCTAGCTGGGTATGGTGGCTCACACCTGTAATCCTAACACTCTGGGAGGCCAAGGTGGGTGGATTGCTAGAGGTCAGGAGGTCGAGACCAGCCTCAGCAAGAGCGAGACCCCATCTCTACTAAAAATAGAAAGAAATTAGCTGGACAACTAAAAATATATAGAGAAAAAATTAGCCGGGCGTGGTGGCGCATGCCTGTAGTCCCAGCTCCTCGGGAGGCTGAGGCAGAAGGATTGCTTGAGCCCAGGAGTTTGAGATTGCTGTGAGCTAGGCTGATGCCATGGCACTCTAGCCCAGGCAACAGAGTGAGATTCTGTCTCTACAAAAAAAAAAATGATTAATCTGTGCAATAAACTGATTGCTACAGTCATTACATATATATATATAATGCATCAGCCTCCAGAGTATCTGGGACTATGGCACATGCCACCGTGCCTGGCTTCATTTCAATTACTACTTGTTGAATGCATTAATATATACTTTTAAAATGTTAATATAATTACATTTAATATATAATGTATAATATAATACATTCATATGGCTCTAGATTCAGAAAAGAGTATCAGTGAAATACCTCTCTAACTCCCTTACACTTTGAAAAATAGGCATTATTTTGTACAATTAGTGTTATTCACATTCTATGATCCATTCCTAGGTATCTTAGAGAAACTCATACATGTGTACACCTATAAAAATATTTACATCACTTTTCTCAATAGCCCCAAGCTGGAAACAACCCAAATATCCATTGGTGTAAGAATGATTAAAGTATGGTATATTCATAATGAAAAACAGACCAAGCACAATGATTAAAATTTCCAGGGGGCTGGCATTGTTGGGTTGTGTTTTTTTCACGGTTTAAAAAAATGTAAGGCCGGGCGCGGTGGCTCACGCCTGTAATTGTAGCACTCTGGGAGGCCGAGGCGGGCGGATCGTTTGAGCTCAGGAGTTCCAGACCAGCCTGAGCAAGAGTGAGACCCCATCTCTACTAAAAATAGAAAGAAATTGACCAAACAACTAAAAATAGAAAAAATTAGCCAGGCATGGTGGCGCATGCCTGTAGTCCCAGCTACCTGGGAGGCTGAGGCAGGAGAATCCCTTGAGCCCAGGAGTCTGAGGTTGCTGTGAGCTAGACTGACGCCACCGCACTCTAGCCTGGACAACAGAGTGAGACTCTGTCTCCAAAAAAAAAATGTAAGCCAAAAATTTCCCTACTTCTCCCTTCCTTGGAAGCAAATTGGTCATGTGTATCTGTGTACCTTCATACACACACACACTCACACATTTTTTATACAACTAATAGAAAACACAGACTTTTGAAGTGGAAAAAAAAAAAAAAGAACCCATAAAAATGTAAGCTATGATTTCTGCCCAGTCATTTTTCACTCAGCAAGTGGTTATTTTGTAGGTCCCCAGCTGCATGTGCCACTCACTTATCTGGCACTTGCTGTGTGTCAGAGTGGGGTCAAACACTTTATTTCATTTAATTGAGTCTTCCAACAACCCAGGGAAGTACAGTTATTACTCCCATTCTACAGAGATGGAAGCCGAGGCTGTTGTGCTTCTGTGCTTCCTCAGCAGCACACTAATAGCATTGAGACAACCCCACCAAGGGTTGTGTTGAGGGTGGTCACCTTGACCCCTAGTCCTGGGCTGCTCTGACGGGCCCCTTACTCTCTCCAGGTGGCCCTGTGCACCCAGGTGGCCTTGGGCATGGAACACTTGTCCAACAACCGCTTTGTGCATAAGGACTTGGCCGCTCGCAACTGCCTGGTCAGCGCCCAGAGACAGGTGAAGGTGTCAGCTCTGGGCCTCAGCAAGGATGTATACAACAGGTAGAAGGGCATGGGTGGGAGGGGAGGCTCCCCACTCCTTCCTAGAGGGCAGATAAAGTTTGGGGGGTGTGGGAAAGGGCTTATTGCATGCTTAGTACAAAGCTGGAGGGGCAGAGGCTTCTCAGCCAGTGGGCCACAAATCCCTGATAGCTGTAAATTTTCTCTAGTGATGAAAGATTATAAACCTTTTTTTGTAGGAAGGCAAACTTGGTAACATTTTGTATATAGTTTAGCTATTCATATGGATCCCTATGTAACTTCCTGAATTCAGTAATTATTATTTTGAAGCCCAAGACTTAAAGTGTGTAGCATTCATGCTCAAAGATTGTTCTGGAGTGCTTACTCATGCTACATAGTGCCTCCAGGGAACTTCCTTCTGAGTCACTCTAGTTCCAAGTCACCCTTGTTTGTCTGACTGTTGCTTTAGTCATGATTGGTTTATCACTAATAAAGCTCTTTCCATTTAATGAGTTCTTGTTTTCACATTTTTAAAACAATATAGAAAGTATGCATGATTATTAGCTTTTTTTTCTATTAACATTTAGGTAATTTCATTCTTAGTGGAATTTTTAAACCATCAAACCCCATGTAGGTGCCTCTAGATTTCATCCAGTGTACTCCCATGCTCAGAATTCATATGACCAATTTCTCTGGGTGCCTCAATGTAGCCTGGGGATGAGTCCCGGATGTGGGATGAGGCTGGGCCCCCAGGCTGTGTCCCCCCCATCCCTATGTTGCTTCTCTCCTGCAGTGAGTACTACCACTTCCGCCAGGCCTGGGTGCCGCTGCGTTGGATGTCCCCCGAGGCCATCTTGGAGGGTGACTTCTCCACCAAGTCCGACATTTGGGCCTTTGGAGTGCTGATGTGGGAAGTGTTCACCCACGGAGAGATGCCCCATGACGGGCAGGCAGATGATGAAGTGCTGGCAGGTAGGCAGCCGTGTTTCCAGGGGATGATTTCAGATGGTCCCCTGGCCCAGTTAGCCTGCCTCCGCTCTCAGGGCTGGTAGTTAACAGGTGCACAGATGCAACCACTCAAATTGTTAAAATACCGAAATACTTTCACACTGGTTGGTAAATAGCCCTTACCCCATTGCCCACTTCAGCCACTCTGACACCTGTCCGGTGACCTGCTTCGGCTCTGTGCATGGTCCTGTGCTGCATGGACCCTGTGCTATCAGCCAGAGTGAGCTGGGGGGAGGGGAGGCATCTGTCAGCTCCAAGTGCCCACCTACCACTGACCAGCACTCCCCAGAGTCATCCTCACGTGGCTACTTGTGGCAACTGCGGACTCCACAGAGTACAGGACAGCTCATTAAATGTTTTGCCCAACACTTCATCCACTGTCTTCCCTGCAGATTTGCAGGCTGGGAAGGCTCGACTTGCACAGCCTGAGGGCTGCCCTTCCAAGCTCTACCGGCTGATGCAGCGCTGCTGGGCTCTCAGCCCCAAGGACCGGCCCTCCTTCAGTGAGATCGCCAACACCCTGGGAGACGGCCCCGTGGACAGCAAGCCGTGAGCAGGCTGTGCCTCCTCAGGATGGCGTGGGCAGAGGAGGACACCTCTTGAGGGGAGCCTGCAGCATGACGGGCTAGATCCCTGTCCTCCTGAGCCCTGGGACCCATGCCATAGCACCACAGGCATTGCTGAGGTCTGGGCAGGGCCTGGGCTTTCCTCCTCTTCCTCACCCTTAGCTCTTGAGGAGGCTGATTTGGACCCAGACTGGGTGACTAGGGCCTTGGGCTGGGCAGCTTTCTCTGCCACCCCTTTCCCCATCAGGGACACGTGGGTACCTCAGGTAACCCCACTTTCTGGCCTGCAACTTCTCTCCTTGACCAGGTTCAGCTGTGCCACTCACCTGCCAACTCTGCCTGGGGAGGGCTAGGTTGGGGATGGCCTGGGTTTGGGGGAAATTCCTTAATATACTCAAGTTCTGGGCACACAGAGCCAAGGAGTCTCTTGGCCCACGGGTCCCAACTGGGGGTCTAGACCAGGATTATGGAGGACACGGCAAGTGAGTCCTCCCCACGTGGGTTTGTGCACGTTGACCCAGACCCATCCGTCCCCTCACCCTTCTCTCCTTTCCTCATCCTAAGTGCCTGGCAGATGAAGGAGTTTTCAGGAGCTTTTAACACTATATAACCCGCCCTTTTTGTATGCACCATGGGCGGCTTTTGTATGTAATTGCAGCGTGGGGTGGGTGGGTATGGGAGGAAGGGGTGGGCCCTGGAGGAGATGGGGAGGGTGGGTCACCCCTGCCTCACACTTTTGTTGTTGTTTTTTGTTTGTTTTGTTTTTGTTTTTTTACACTCGCTGCTCTCAATAAAGAAGCCTTTTTTATAACTTGTTTCTGAGGCTCAGTCCCTGCTCTTGCTTACAAATAATGTTCCTTCTTCCCTTGCTGATAAGAAGGCACCGTGTGCCTTCATGGAGCCTGGTGGGGCTTGGACACGATTAACTGGCAGATACTGGCTCTTCTCTCCAGTGCACAGGGCAGCTGAGAACACGGGCATGGGGTAGGCGAGACCACCGGCTGTTGTACGACCCTGTGTTGCTCTCTGTCAGCTGCTTATTCTCTGTGGGCTGGCCCAGTCCTCATTCTCAGATAGGTTGGGTAGAAGTGTGAGGGGAAACAAGTTAGAGTTAATGACAATCTCAGGACTCTGACTTTAGGAAGGAGACCAAGTAGGTAGAGAAGTGGTGCTTAATGCCTAGACCTTGTGTCATCAGTTATGAGTTATTGGAATGAGGTAATTCCAATAACTTCAGCCTCGATCCCTATCCCAAAGAAATGAGTCCTTAACTCTGAAATTGCTCTAGTTTCTTCTGTTCCTCGCCAGACTTCTCAGTAATGAAAATGTAAAGATGTGCTCTGTAGTAGTCACTTAATATGCAATTATGTCATTTAATTTCTGCAACCAGTCTTAACCAGATGAAATTACTCCCATTTCACAGATTAGGAAACTGAGGCTAAGGGCAGTCAGGTAGTTTGCCCAAGATTACACAGCTAGTAAGTGAACCACTGTTGCTGATATCAACTGTGTGTTACATTCTTTAGGTGTGATGTAGTGAAAAAAAATTAATTTCTCTAGAGCAGTGTTTTTCAAACTCTGGGTTGCAACCAGCATTTTAAAAAAGTGAACCGTAATAGAAACTATCCAGAGTACATTGTATACTGTAATGGTAAGTATCGTTTCACAAAACTCTTATATTTGATACATATATGTATTAATATATGTTGGATTGTGTATTAGTCAGCTATTGGGGTGGTGATGCTACATAATAACCCCCAAATCTCAGTCACTTACAACCACAGACATTTTTCTCATTCATGGATCTGTAGGTTGGTGAGGTTTGGCTGATCTTGACTGGACTTAGCTAAATTCAGTGGGGCTTGGTGCTAGGCTGTAAGTCTGGTTTAGGACTAGTCTGCTGGCACCTGGAGCATGATCTTATGCAGTGGCAGAAACACGAGAGGTAAGGCCTAATCATGTAAGTCCATTTAAAACCACAAGTCTGAGCTGGGTGTGGTGGTGCACACCTGTAGTCCCAGCTACTCAGGAGGCTGAGGTGGGAGGATTGCTTGAGTCCAGGAGTTTGAGGCTGTCATGTGCTATAATTGCAAATGTGAATAGCCACTGCATTCCAGCCTGGGCAACATAGTGAAAACCCATCTGTAAATGAAACAAAACCAAAAAGGCCCACAAGCCTGTTGACATTTTATTGGCCAAAGCAAGTCACATGGTGAAACCCAACATCAACACCAGGAGGAGACACTGCAGAGTCATGTGGCAAAGGATGTGAAGAGTTGGGAGCAATCATCTAATTTACCACAGATTGCAGTGCAAAAATGGTTTCTTAACTGTGGGCTGCACTCAGAAATATTCGAAAGGCACTACTGTAGAAGTAGGTCCTGTTCTTCCTTGGCCACTCTGCAGTGGCTAACATTGTTGGCCACATCTTCACACACTCTCAACTTTTGTGATGGTGTGCTCTCTCCAGCTCCTCTGACCAGCTTTCTCCTGAGACTCTGTCCTTGGCCTTCTTCCTTTTCCTACTTTCCCACCCTTGGTTCTCTGATCTCATGTGGCTCTAGCTGACCCTTCAGTGTGGACAGTCCCCAGAGTTTTAGCTCTAATCCTAGCCTATGCCTGTGCCCCATTTCCTACTAGACATTTTTCTCTGCCAGATTCCCTAGGCCCAAACTGAACTCATCCCTCTCTCAAACCTCTTCCTCCACCCAATTTCCTTATTTCCATTAATGGTACTACTCTTTGGAGAATAGTCACCCTTACTCAAAATCTTAATTTTCTGTGCACCTTCCCTCCCTGTGCAGCCTATCAAAATCCATTAGTTCTACCTTTTCCCTGTTTTGAATTTTGCTTAATTTTAAGAGAAAAAAATTATATCAAAATAATACTGATTATGATGAAATCAAATGGCATAGATGTCTATAAAGCAAAAAACATACCCTTCTCATCCCAAACCTCAGTCTCCAGAGATAAGCACTGTTAGTGTTTGGAGTGTGGCTTTCCAGACTTTTCCTGGAAACACTCATAATTTCTTTTCCTTTCCATTTGCTCTAATGCTGCCTTCACAATCGAGACCCTCTTTGCCTCTATGCAAAGTTATGAATCCCTGGGGAAAGGTTAATTCCAAGTGAAAACAGTTTTAGAGTGTTGTGACAGTAATTTTTAAAAGCAATCCTTTTGATATTATTTGGGTGGTAAAAATCAGAAGAAAGAAGGGCAGGTTGGGGTGGAAACTGGTGTGAGATCTGGCTGGAATTCCAGTGCACTTCTGGAGACCATGGTCTGGGCTGGACATGAGCTCCCACCTGTTGCAGGGGGCTACTTTTTGGAGGACCATCAAACTCATGTTTCAGAAATGACAGGAAGCTTACCTAAGCTCAGTGGGCCATATGGGGGTCTGTCATGAAGCAGAGAGCAGATGCCTTTTCTATGGCCACCACTCAGCTTCCAGTTATAGTACTCCTGTGGGTACCTAGGACTGGCATTGCCCAACAATCCCAATTTTTTGAGAGAGGTCAGATATTCTGATGGTTATGTAGAATCTCCTGATTTTTAAATATTATAAGGTCCAAACATAACACAATTTGAGCCAATTTTTTATTTTAACTGCATCCCCATCGATAGTTTTGGCCCCCGAACCTGCAGTAATCCAATAGTGTGGGTGTAAGTCTTCTCATGCCTCTCTGTGGTGACAAAGGGCTGTGGATATGAAGCTATCCCAAGCAATCAAAGGGGCGGTGGCATTGACACTGGTGTGCAATGACCCAGGAGTTGGTTGGGTGAAGTTGGAAAGAGGACCGCCTATTTGAAAAAAGCTGAAGATTGCTCTTCCCAGACCCCTCCTGTGGATGTGGCAGACAGCAGTTGTCCTCTGGGGTGCCCCTGCTGCAGGCTGTCAACCCTGCTTATGTTTAAACTAGAGCTCTCAAACAAAAAAGTCTTTAGAGGCCAGGTGGGAATGAAACCCCAGGGTTGTGGTTGTAACATTGTGCTGCACAGACAAAACATATCCCAAAGCACCATTTGTGGCCCCTAAAACCCTTCTGAAACCTGTTTATCTATTTGACCTGTTCTTCCTCTTCAGTAACACATTCCATATGTTTAACTACCTGTTGTATAGTGTAACTTAGGAAAAGACAAAAAAAACCTCTTTAAAACTATTGGGAAGTGGGGAGGAAGAGGGCTCTTAATTCCTGTATTTAGGCCAAGTCCATGTTTATATATATGTATGTGTATAGTATATGTATATGGACACATTATATCTCATAAATCACTTGAACATACTTCAGTATTTCTCAAAGTTTTTGGATTGTGACTCACAGTAAGAAAAGCAGTAGACATTATCAGTTTACACCTACACTATTGGATTACTGCAGGTTCAGGGGCCAAAACTGTTGATGGGTATAAAGTCACATATACATTGAACCATATGAAATTGTAAATATCCCACCCTCTTGACCTATACAATAGCAGTTTATATGGTTCAACCTATATATAATGCAAACAAAAGTTTTATGTAATAATACCCTTGCTTTTTGTGATGCTCATTAATTCTCTTAAATGTTGGTTGCAGTATTCTAAATTGATATCAGTACCACTACCACTAATGGGTCACAACCAACTGCTTTACTTAATATTCACAATAACTTTTTTTTTTTGAGACAGTCTTGTTCAGTTGCCAGGGCTAGAGTGCAGTGGTGTCATCATAACTCACTGCAGCCTCAAACTCCCAGGCTCAAGAGATCCTCCTGTCTCAGCCACCAGAGTAGCTGGGAGTAGCTGGGACTACATGTGTGCTACCAGGCCCAGCTTATTTTTTAATTTTTTGTAGAGATGGAGACTCCCTATGCTGCTCAGGCTGGTCTCAAACTCCTGGCCTCAAGGGGTCCTCCCAACTTGGC
>CAUYSK010071886.1:0-22870 GCA_963575035.1 Avahi laniger | reverse complement strand
TATTTGAGACCAGCCTGAGCAAAATAGTGAGACCCTATCTCTGCCAACCACCCCCCCCCCCAAAAAAAACTCCAAAATTAGCTACAGGCCACACCTGTAGCCCCAGCTATTTTGGAGGCTAAGGCAGGAGGATCACTTGAACCCAGGAGTTCAAGGTTACAGTGAGCTATGATCAAGCCACTGTACCTAGCCTGGATGACAGAGCAAGACCCCACCTCTAGAAAAAATAAGTAAGTAAAAGCTGATTAGGGCCAGTAAAGTTTAGTTGTCCTTTAGAAATGTGACCTCTGGCCTTAAGTTCTGAAGCACCTTAGAGAACAATCAAATGACAGTGATGCCCATTTTTGTTCTCTCTCTTCAGCCCTCAAGCCTGCTGACTATCCACTGGTGGGTGAGGATGTAGTTGTTGCCTTCCTCGTTTTTAGATTTTACTTGTCCATTTATAGAGCATTGGTTAAAATGAGCCCACAAAATGTGTATGGTCAATCCCAAGACTCTTAGTCCTTCACATGTGAGCAGAGTTATCTGGAAATGTTAGAAATGAAAACAAAACAAAAAACACTTGACTGAAGACCTAGCCTCATAGTCTCACATTAGTTATTTGATTGAAATTTTAGCCTGAAAATTGCTGTCCTAACTTAAACAATTCCTACTCTTCATTAGTGAATGTTTAGAGTTGTTTGAACCCCTCAGACAATATATAGCATTTTGGGTAAAGCCCATTTTTATTATTGCTGCTATTTGTATGGTGGTTTGATGTCTTAATATACACTGTTTTGTTCTGACAAGGCTTGTAAGTAGAGTTTCTGCTACTACTATTTTTAAAAGTAAATAACCATTCTTTCATTTATTCAATGAGTATTTATTATCAGATATGATTAATTATAAAGCTGTAAAACATCTTGTAAATCTGGTTTCTACGTATACTAGTTAATACAGTTGACTTTTTTCTTCTAAGAAAAAGTTAATTTACCTCTTTAGCAGCTAGAGTTTGAACTACTAAATTCATCCAATTGACTCAAAAGTTTTTGTCATCAATAAAATAACTGCCTCTAGAAAACTACTCAAAGACCATCTCTGACTTTTGCCTGAATAATTTTCATTTATAAAGAGTGACATTTGGCTGGGCACAGTGGCTCAGACCTGTAATCCTAGCACTCTGGGGGCCGAGGTGGGAGGATCACTTAAGCTCAGCAGTTTGAGAACAGCCTGAGCAAGAGTGAGACCCTGTCTCTACTAAAAATAGAAAAAAATTAGCCGGGCATGGTGGTGTGCGCCTGTAGTCCCAGCTACTTGGGGAGGCTGAGGCAGGAGGATCTTTAAGCTCAGGAGTTTGAGGTTGCTGTGAGCTAGGCTGATGCCACAGCACTCTAGCCCAGGCAACAGAGCCTGGGCTCTGTCTCCAAAAAAAAAAAAAAAGTGACACTTTATTATTGACCAAATTAAATTAAATTTCTATTTTCTATTTTACTTTGACATTTTGCTTTTAACTGGTTTTTCTATGGTGGTTGTTGAAGGAATTGGATTTGTACGTTCATTGTTATAAAGTAAGTATATTCAAGTTTATCACAAAGTAAAGCTGACATCTTGAAGCATAGTTGGCAGCTAATGAAAGTGTTCAAATGGACACTTTAAAAAAATTTCTTTGAGACAAACATTTTTAAATGAAATACAGCATACCTACAGAAAAGTGCTGAAATCATAAGGGTACAGCTCATGGCATTATCACAAAGTCAGAACTAACCCCCACCCATGTCACCACCCCCTAGGTTAAGAAGTAGAACATTAACAGGGCCCTGAAAGTTCTGCTTGTACTGCCTTCTAATCACTGCCCTTTCCCTGCTCTGGAGATAATTCTGACTTCTAACACCACACACTAATTTTCCCTCATAGAGGTAAATTTTACAGTTTTAACCATTTCATTTGAACTTTTCCGTATCCTTCCAGGATACCAAATTAATGAATTTTACTTTGAATGAGACCAAAAGTGCTAAATCACTTGTTATATATGTTTAGTGATTGATAGCAATTATTTGGGTAACTAGCATGAAATATCAAATGAGGAAAACTTACTTTCCTTTAGTCATATTATTTTTCTATATAGTGAAAAGGAAATGACTGGATTATTATATTTGTTTCATGTTTTGCTTTTCTGATTAGATGATGCTTTAACTGTGGTTAAGATATGGAAAAAGCAATCAGTTCTTTAGGAATCTTCTACTTCCTGAATTTTTACTGTGTTTAATTTAAAATAATTAAATGTATACATGCCCTTATAAGAAATTTGCTACAAGCAAATGAGACTAAATGTTGATTCTTGAGAGGTTTTTTAATGTTTTCTTTGTTTTCCCTCTTCAGTGGAAGCGTTGACATTTCCTCCTTCTTCTGGAAAGTCGTTCATCATGGGAGCAGACGAGGCCCTTGAAAGTGAACTAGGACTTGGAGAATTAGCAGGCCTTACGGTGGCGAATGAAGCAGATTCGCTAACTTACGATGTAAGTAGTAATTTTATTTTTGATGTTTTTACTCGGGTTTTGAAAACAAAAAGTTGATTTTATAGAAAAAGATGGCAGTGGTAAAACTTCTTTACAAGTATAGAACTTGGTTTAGTTTTCATTGCAAACTCTGAAAAGATAAAGGTAAAACATTTTTCGTATAACCTAGAGATTAAAACTTTGGGCTTTGCCTAAATCCATAAGTCAGTGTAGTTTGTTTATTGAAAGAAACTGCTTTTTCCGTTACCAAGTTTGGGTTTTGTTTTATGTTTTAGGGCACCAGTGATTAGTTGAAATTCATGGCTATCTAAACAGCAACATTTGTCTTGCCTCTTTAGTACATCAGCCAGTATCCTTTTGAGAAGTGATTTTAATTATTGGTAGGCAAAGATGTGTATGGTGTGCTTTCCAGATGTTAAGGCTGACCCATCAAAGATTTAGACCTTTGTGCCTGCATTTACTTAATTCCAAACACAATTGTTTTATAAATGCATTTATAATTGCTCATCACAATAAATAATTTGTCAGAAAAATAGTTGCTTATGTCATAGGTAAAGTCTTGATAACCTGTCTTATCATTTCATTAAATTCCTCTCACTTTGATAGTTAATTATGTCTGTTGGAGAATACAGCATAGCCCTTGCAGCACACATGCCATAGAGGGGATGTAGACGGATGCCTAAGCAAATATAGGTATGACCAAGAAGCACTGCAAAGAGGAACCCTTACCACCCCACTCCTCTTCCTGCATATCAAAAACTCCAGCTCTGTGCTGAGTCCATTAGTAAGTCTTCTGGGTTCTGCCTCCAAAAACAGCCAAAATCCATATATTCCTTTTCACCTCCTGTCTTAGTCCATTTGTTTTCCCACCCAGAGCTACTATAACAACCATCTAATCTAAATAGGCTCCTTACACCCCATTCTCAACAAATATATTATGTATTTTTAAAAAATCATTTCTATTTCCAGTGTTTTTGTAGCTTTATATTTTACATTTGTCTTTTAAAATACCATTTAGTTGACTTTTGCTTTTTCGTCTAATCTTTGACAACTTTTGTCTTTTAATAGTATTCAGTCCATTTCTTTTTAAAGTAATTACTGATATATTTGGATTTAAGTCCAACTTCTATTTGTGTACACCTGTTCTGTATTCCTTTTTCTCCTATTTTTTGCCTATTTTGGGATTGATTTCTTTTTTTTAATTCAGCCTTCCACCCCTTTACTATTTAGAGTTTATATACTCTTTTGTTACTCTTTTAATGGCTACCCTGGAGATTATCAACTCTTTTAGTGGCTACCCTAGAGATTATCACATACATCTTTATCAAAACTTCTATGCAAAGACCTTAGGATACTTTAATTTCCACCCTATTTATATGTCATTCTTGTTATGTATTTCTAAACATATTTCTCTCCTACAATTAGGATTATTTATTTTACATTATCTTACGCATTTTGCTTTTTTTCATTCTTTCTTCCATGTCTGACTGTCCTTCTGGAATCACTTTCCGTTTTCTCTAAGAACATGTTTAATATTTCTCTCCAGTGAAGGTCTCCTGGTGCTCAGTTGGTTCTCTGAATTTCTGGTTTCTTAAATTTCTTTGCTTAGCCCGAATGGGTTAACTATTATTTCATTATCACATTTTGAATTCCAGTTGGCAGAGGTTGGGGTTTTTTTGCGGTCTGAACATATTACTGTATTTTATTATCTTTTTATTGTTTTCTGTTAAAGTCAACTGTCATTTCTGTTGTTGGTCATTTAATGCTAATCTGAGGTTTCTTTCTCTAATATTATCTTCATTTTCAGCCAAGGTTTGGTTTCATTTTTATTTAATTTTCTTGAAGTTCTTAAATCTTCTTGGCTTGATATGTTTTCATTAGTTTTACGAAGTTCTCAGCCATTTCTCTTCATGTACTGCTTTTATACCTGTCTCTCTCTCTTTCTGGAACTTAGTTATCTGTGTATTAGACCATCTTTGTATAACCTCTGTCTCCTAATCCTTTTCTTTATTTTTTTGTGACCCATCTTTCAGTTCACTAATTTTCTCTTCAATAATGTGTAATAAATCTATAGTTAAACACATCTATTGAGGTCTTGCAGTTTTTGCTTCTCAAATACTTTTTTTTTAACTGTTTACAAATTTCTTCCAAAATTTTCAATCGTCTCTCTTATCTTCTTGAACATAGTAAGCGTGAGTATATTAAAGTTGAATTGGAGACTCTGTAGTTCTGTTACTATTATATATTGGTTCTGCTTATTTTCATTTATATTATCTTATCACCTTATATGCATAGTAATTTTGTATGTTCAAATAACTGTATTTGAAAAGTTGTCTGTAGAAATAACTTCAGACCTCAGATGATATCTTTCTCCAGAGAATACATTTTAATTTGCTTTTCTCAGATGTTTGCAGCTACTAGAAATCTGGATCACTTCACTCCATTTTCAGTTAAGGGCGTGGCTTCTTCTAGTTCACCCTTATGTCTAGGATGAAACCCTTTGAAATCACAACCCAAGGCAAAGTGGTTCACTCTCTTGGCAGGTCTTCAGTATCAATTTATATCCCTGTGGCACTATCAAGCTGCCACAAGCACCACTCAGTTTCTCAGCCATCCCCTCTGGAATCAATAAACATTCTTTGGGGAAAAACAACTCCAAATATTGGACTCACCTTTTTAGTCCACTTCTGTGTCTTGGCCTGCTTTTCTTGACTACTTTTTAAAATTTTCTTAATATTTTGCTTTTCCGCTTGTCATTGATAGAGGCAGTCTAAGTTACCTAGTCCATCATGGCCAGAAGCAGAAGTTCCTGTTAGATACTTTTGTTGTCTGTATGCTAACCCCACAAAGAGTTAATTTTAGTATGTAAGGGAACTTCGTTTTCTCTCTAGAGAAAGTTCATTGTTTTTTCATAGCTCTTAATTGTTAGAAAACTTGGTGTTATGCCTGTCACTCTGTTTTCAAAAGTAGTTCTTGGTTTTATTAAGCATATTAGTAATCTATTGCTGTGTAACAAATTATGCTGAAATTTAACAGCTTGAAAACAAAAAATGTTTATTATCTTATAGTTTCTATGGGTCAGGAATCTGGGAACAGCTTAGCTGGGTGGTTCTGGCTTAAGGTCTTAATGTAGTTACAGTCAAGATGTTGGCAAGGGCTGCAGTCTTTACCTGAAGACTCAAGTTGGGGAGGATCTGCTTTCAAGCTCCTCATGTGGTTGTTGGAAGGCCTTGGTTCTTTGCTGGCTATTAGCTGAAGACTTTAGTTCCTCACCACATGGGTCTCTCCGTGGGCTTTTCAACATGGCAGCTGGCTTTCCCCAATGCCAGTGCACATGAAAAGAGAGAGCAAGAGCACCCAAAATAGAAGGTTTTATTACCAAATTTTGGACGTCATTTGTTATCACTTCTACTATATGCCATTGGTCATGGAGACCAACCCTATATTGTGGGAGGGAACTATGTATGTTTAAGTATAAGGAGGCAGGGCTGATTGGGAGCCATCTTAGTAGCTGTCTACCACATTAAGACATTCAGAAGGGGCCAGGCATGGTGGCTGACACCTGTAATCCTGGCATTCTGGGAGGCCAAGGCAGGAGAATCACTTGAGATCAGGAGTTTGAGACCAGCCTCAGCAAGAGGAAGACCCCGTCCCTACTAAAAATAGAAAGAAATTAGCTGGACAGCTAAAAAAAAAAAAATAGAAAAAAATTACCCAGGTGTGGTCACACACAGCTGTAGTCCCAGCTACTGGGGAGGCTTAGGCAGGAGGATTGCTTGAGCCCAGGAGTCTGAGGTTGTTGTGAGCTAGGCTGAGGCCATGGCACTCTAGCCCGGGCAACAGAGCAAGACTTTTCCTCAAAAAAAAAAGACGTTCAGAAGGAATCTGATTGCTTTTGTATATGAAAACCTTTCAGGCGTTTTAACAAGAGCAGACACGATTCAGGATAACCAGTCCCATTTCTTATAGTAGGTCTTTGCATGATGTGTTTTGTGTTCTCTTTATCACCCTAATTGTGTTCTATCCAATTTTTTCTGGAGATTTTTAAGCTTCTGTGTTCTACATTATAATTTATATTGAGTGTGACTCCAAAATCCAGACTGCTTGGACTTGAATCCAAGTCCCTTTATGTACTAACAGGGTTCTTTAGGCAAGTCTCTTAACTTCTCTTTTCCTGATGTGACTGTAAAGTGTAGATAATGTTGATTCCTACTTCATAGAGTTATTGTGAGGATTAAGTGAGTTAATTCATATGAAGTATTTTTAATAATGTTCAAAATAATGGATAATGCTCATAATAGCACTATTGTTAGTATTGCTGTATTTTTGTCATAAATATGGTAATATTTCTTCAGTCTTTTATGCTGATGTGTAGCTTAATGATGGAGATACAGTCTAAGAAATGCATCATTAGGTAATTTCATTGTTGTGTGAACATCATAGAGTTTACTTAACAGCAACCTAGATGGTTTAACCTACTGCACATCAAGGTTTTGTAATATAGCCTATTGTTCCTAGGCTATAAGCCTGTTCAGCATGTTAACTGTACTGAATACCGTAGGCAGTTGTAACACAATGCTAAATATTTGTGTATGTAAACATATCTAAACATAGAAACGGTATAGTAAAAATACAGCACAAAAGATAAAAAATGGTATACCTGTATAAGGCACTTAACATGAATGGAGCTTTCAGGGCTAGAAGTTGTTCTAGGTGAGTCAGTGAGTGAGTGGTGGGTGAATGTAAAGATCTAGGACATTACTATACAGCATATACTTTGGGTATACTAAATTTATTTAAAAAATTTTTCTTCAATAATAAATCTTAGCTTACTGTAATTTTTTTAAGTTTATGAACTTTAAAAATTTAACATTTTGACTCTTTTGTAGTAACAGTTAGCTTAAAACACAAGCACATTGTACAAAAATATTTTCTTTCTTTATATTCTTATTTTGTAAGATTTTTCTATTTTTAAAATTTTTATTTTTACTTTTTAACTTTTTTGTTAAAAACTAAGACACAAACACACACGTTAGCCTAGACCTGTACAGGGTCAGGATCATTAATATCACTGTCTTCACCTCCACATCTTGTCCTGCTGGAAAGGCTTCAGGGGCAGTAACACACATGGAGCTGTTATCTCCTGTGATAACAATGCCTTCTTCTGGAACACCTCCTGAAGGACCTGGCTGAGGCTGTTTTACAGTTAACTTTTTTTTAAATAAGTACACGGAATGTACTCTAAAGATAAAAGGTATGGTATAGTAAATACATAAACCGGTAACATAGTTGTTTATTATCATTATCCAGTATTATGTACTGTACATAATTGTATGTGCTAGATTTTTTATTGGCAGTGCAGTAGGTTTGTTTGCACCAGCAACCCGACAAACACATGAGTAATGCATTGTGCTATGATATTAAAAATAGCTATGATGTCACTAGACAATAAGAATTTTTCACCTCCATTATGATCTTTCTTATGTGATGAGCATCATATATGCAGTCTATTGCTGTCTGAAATGTAGTTATACAGCACGTGACTGTATTTTGCCACTCTAGCTTAAACCTGTGTGATTGCTAGCCTTGGAGTGTGAAGAGTTCATACATGGTGCTAATGTAAAGTCAGATACCAGCTACCTCTTTTAGCTTCCCTATTAGTTGGATGAAAAAAATAGTGTATTTTTCCAGTTGCTGAGATGGATTTACTGTGGAGGGAAAGAACATAACAATGTGTTTGTTTTACCAATGGAATGTATTCTTTGATCATCTCTTCCAATTTTTAACGTTTTCTGTTTCCAGTTTATAAACTTCATTCCAGTTCGATGAAGAAAATTCAGCTCCTATTAAAAAGTATTGAAAATCTCAAAAGTATCATATTCTGAAATGTTAACAATTTAAGGATAACGTAGTTTTTCTGCTCTTACCTAAAATTGCATTCTCCATACTATATGTTGAATTACTTGATTTTTTTAGCACCCTAGTGAATGAATATCTATTTTATATTATTATTTGATTTGCTTTTTATATTAAATTATGTTGTTTTCTTATTACACCTTTCATATTTCTTCAAAGAAAACAACTGCTAGTATATTGCTAATTTTGCCTCTTGGTTTGGTATTTACATTTAAAAATTATATTGTTTTTAAAATTGTAAAATGTGATGGCTTAATGACAAATCAGCAAGAATTAATGTTAAAATTCAGGATTTTTTCCCCTGTCCTGAACTAAGTGTATAAGTATCTCTGTTTTGTTTCTTTACTAGATAGCAAACAATAAAGATGCATTGAGGAAGACATGGAACCCTAAGTTTACATTAAGAAGTCACTTTGATGGCATTCGAGCCCTTGCTTTTCACCCCATTGAGCCGGTTTTGATAACAGCATCAGAGGACCACACATTAAAAATGTGGAACTTGCAGAAAACAGCCCCAGCCAAAAAGTGAGAATATTCTAGCATTATTTAACTATTTTAATTAACAGTTTTTCAGCAGAAAAATACATATTTTGATTTTTTGCCATTAATTTTCCCAAATATTCTTGTTCGTTCTTCTCCATTTCATCGCATAATTTAGAGTGTTTTTCCCTTCATACAATCTAATGTTAAGTTGGAAAACTGACACTTACAAAGAAAGGGTATTTATTATCTGATGGTTTCCTCAAGGTTTGTGAATGCTGATTACAGTCCTTACACATACAAGTGTTTTAAATGGCTGTCATATTTGGGGAACCTCTTAACTATACCGAAAGTTTCTACTGTACTTATAAATAGTTATAGGCATATTTAAAATCATCAAACCTCTGCCCTCACCCTGCTCCATTGTTTACTAGGTGTGTACTTACAGGGTAGAGGACAGGAAAGGTTGATTGGGAATGGTGGAAGACCTCTCTTTGGTCTTTTCTTTTGGTCTTGAGCCTTCAGGTGCTTTCCATACCCACCAGTATGTCAAGACTGAAAGGCACTGTTGTCATTGTTTAATTGCTAGTGCTAGCCTTGGCCCCTTGGTTCCTATCTTAAGTTATGGACAGACATGAGTTAATATAAATTCCTTAATCAGTAGCATAGCTAGACTTCATTGTCCCACTTGCTTGGGTCCTTATTGGAGCTCCTTTCCTTCCTTGGGTTGCACGTTCTAAAACCAGCATCTGCCAGCAAAGGCCCTTCTGCAGTGTCAGACACATTTGTTACTACAGGAGTACAGCTGAACATCAAATGGAAGAAGTTACAGAAATTTTACTACTGGTAAATCTGTTGCCCAGTTTAAAAGAAATCAGTGGCATTTATGCTGTGAATCATACATAGGGTAGATAAAATACTTGATTTATCAGTCTGCATCAGATAGCTTGACCAGATCATACATAAACCAAATGGATCCTCATATGGATCAGGTATTTTTAGCAGAGAAAAATAATTTCCAGGTTATACATTGTGCCTTTTACCTTTCTAGTTCTGTGGTCACAGTGTGCTAGTTACAGTTCTATCACAATCACATTAGGCTAGAGATGTGAATGTTTCATCCTATATTCTTGACTAAAATTTAGAAAGATATTGAAACAAGTTTCTTGGTGGTGGTAACTTGTAAATAACAGTGGTCTGTTTACCTTTGAATTTAAACTTGGTAATGACTTGAAGGGAGATAACATATGCCTATAAATAACTTGATAACAGTGTAGAAAATGGTAAGTACTTGACTTTAAATTCAGTGTCCATCAACAGTTATGGCCACTATTAGGTAGTGTAGTATACCCATAGTGTTCTGAGTAATAAACTGAAGTCTTGAACAATTTCTACAGTATCAAGGATAGATATGTTAACTTCATAGAAAGGCAAGAAAGTTAAAGTACCATTTGTTGAAATCCTGCTATGTATACGGTTCTGTCCTAGGCTGTTTTTTTTTTGATAGTAGAAAAATTATTACTATCCTGTGAGTATTTGGTAGTATCGCTATTTTTTTGTTTTGTTTTAAACAGGGGAATCTGAAATTCCGAAAGATTAAATAACTTATCTAAAGAACCGGAAATTGAATTCAGAAACTTATCCCTTCATGTTGTTTCTCTTGAGTGAAGCTGTCTCTTCCTTTAGTCAAATAGGTTATGACAACACTAAAAGCACTGTAACAAGGTATTATCACTAAACAGGGATCTTGTTTCTTGATACTATGAAAGTGTAATTGGTGTTAAGTAAGCTGTCTTATGTATCCTGTAGTTGAGAATGGTATATTACCATATGTTTGTGGTTTTAAAGGCAATTATATGACTTATATTCAATTATAACATTTACTGCTGAAACTTAGATTGGTAAAGTCATCTTCTTTGTCTGATTTAGGAGTACCTCTCTTGATGTAGAGCCTATCTATACATTCAGGGCCCATAAGTAAGTATGTGCTTTTTCTTTATTTTAAGCCAACATGATTGTAAAACAGCCTTATTAAAATATTTTATTTTCACTTATGTATTTGTGTTACGTATTTTTTGTATTTATTAGTGTTTTTCTATAAATGTAAAAGAAACTGGTAGATAATATAATGCTAAAAACAAGTTTATTGCTGCCAAATAGGAATCTTTGCTTAAATTTTTATTTGCATGTTGTTTAAATAATGTATATATCTCTCTTAAAGTTGAGGCAGTTAGATTTAAGTATTAGAAATTCTGACTTTTTTCCTTAAAGACACAAAAATTTTTTTTATTGTGATCACATATTGCATGTTTATCCTGTTCCCATTTAAGCTGAAGGAACATGTCTGTTCACGTGATTTAGCACAGAGATAGGTATACTTTTTATATAAAGAGTCAGATAATAAATATCTTTAGGCTTCTAGGCTTTTAAAAAATGTTTTAGACTTTGCAAGTTGTATGCTTTCTGTTACATATTCTTTTTTTTCTGTTGCATATTCTTATTTTTTGTTTTGTTTTGTTTTACAACCCTGTAAAAATGTAAAAACCATTCCTAGCTTGAGGACTGTACATAAACAGACCACTGGATTTGGTCTGCAGGCCATAGTTGACCAACTCCTGGTTTAGCAGAGGAAGAAAACTAAACAATGCTTTGATAGTACCTGTATTTTTATTCATTATAAAAAGCAGAAAAATAGCCATTTGAGTAATTAAACATTCTTATTTTTAAGAAGTCATATTATCAGATTGATTTTTGAGACTTGCAATTGATATTTTTAAAATAATCTCCCAGAGGTCCAGTGCTTTGTGTGGTAATGAGCAGCAATGGTGAGCAGTGTTACAGTGGTGGTACTGACGGACTGATCCAGGGCTGGAATACCACTAATCCCAACATCGACCCCTATGACTCTTATGGTATGTGATTCCCCAAAGTCTGAAAGAAGTAAATATTTTCTTTCTATACATTTTTTCATAGTATATATAAGGATAAAATTAGGTAATTTTAAAAATAAATAGGTAAAAGAGAACCATATCCTTCCTTTGTTAAAAAGGACTTCTGTATTTAAGAATCAATTTGATATATAATGCTAAAAGTACAAAAAAGAGAAAAACATATTCTTGAGAAAGCAGTTCCAATCCCAACCCCTAAAGTCTCATTGATGAGACATACTGGCTTGATCGACAATTGTTTTCTTCATTTTAGACATCTGTACTGTACTTTAATACATTATTACTAATCTGTAATCATATTTCATCACTATTCTTGACAAACAGCTTTGAAGGAAAATGAATGCTGGCATCATCCCCTTGATCAATTATTGGAGGGATATAGAAGCTAATAACTTCTAAAGTCTGTGACACCAAAATATTTTAAAAGCCTCAAAAGTTAAGCAGTACCCTTTAGTCTTGGGAGCAGTACCCTAGATCATAATCTATCACTAAATATTACCATAAATTCCCTTGTAAAAACTGTTAAGGAATTGGCTATTTTGGTTTCCTCTTAAATTCTAGAATGGTTGAAGTGTCACATTTGTCATCAAAACATATTTTAATTTCATTATCACTTTAGATTCATTTTACCACCAAACCTAAGTGAAGGTAAGAAATTCAATAAACAAAAATTTCCGCCTGTTTATTTAATAGGCATTAAACAAATATTCTGTGAAAGGTAGCTTCTCTTACAAATTTAGCTGTTTCAAGGTTTTCCTTACTTCCTTTTCCCCTTCTCCCAAAGGATCAACTGTTCCTCATTGTGTACCAGGCCAGCTCTTTATTTTGACTTTATTTTTTTAGTTTCTTTTGGGATTGTAATTTCTCTGTCTGTCTGTCTGTCTCTCTCTCTCTCTCTCTCTCTCTCTCTCTCTCTCTCTCTCTCTCTCTCTCTCTGACTGCATTCTAATCTCTTACGCTGTCATTCTTTCTAATCTTAATTAAGTCTTACCCTCTTTGCTCTCTCTCCCCTCAATATGTAAGTAAATTTAGCTAATTCCATTCTGGGCAAGAGGAAGCCTTTACTTGACCCCATTTCCCTCTCTGACTTCTGTTTAGTCTCTTTCCCGCCTCATCTGTGTTTCTTTGATGACATTGTCTGGAAAACATAATAACTACTTACTAGTTCCATGTTCTTTCCCTGTGCATCATCCCTCTGCGTTCTGGCTTCTGGTTATATCACTTAAATATAACAAGGTTGTCAGTGACTGCCTAATTGCCTGAACCAAGGGTCTTTTACAATCCTTATTTTACTAGGTGTATTGGCTGTATCTGAGATTGTTAACAACTTCATCCTTTTTGAAATCTGTCTATTCTATTGGCTTTTTTGACACTTTGTGACAATTTGTAGTCCCTATCCTTCATGAACTTCTTTCTTTTCTTGCTTTAAATATTGGCATTTATCAAGGCCCAGACCCTAACTCATTCTCTGCGGTGTACAAACATTCCTTGGGAGATTAAATTCACTTTTATGGTTTTATGTGCTATTGACGCATGAACCTCTTCTTTAAGCTTCAGGCTGCCTACAGGAAATTTCAGAGTGACTATCTGATTGTCTCTAAATCCCAGCATGTTCTGTATTTCTTCTCCCATATGCTCTATTTTAGTTAGCGGCACTAACAGAATTACCCAAACTAGAAACCTAAGAATTATCCTGATTTCCTGTTCTATTGTACTATCTACTCTTTTTTTTTTTTTTTTTTTTTTTTTGAGACAGAGTCTCACTTTGTTGCGCAGGCTAAAGTGCTGTGGTGTTAGCCCAGCTCACAGCAACCTCAAACTCCTGGGCTCAAGCTATCCTTCTGCCTCGGCCTCCTGGGTAGCTGGGATTACAGGCATGTGCCACCATGCCCGGGTAATTTTTTTCTATATATATTTTTAGTTGTCCAGCTAATTTCTTTCTATTTTTTTTTAGTAGAGACGAGATCTCGCTCTTGCTCAGGCTGATCTCGAACTCCCGAGCTCAAACAATCCACCTGCCTCGGCCTCCCAGAGAGCTAGGATTACAGGGGTGAGCCACCACGCCAGGCCTACACTTATTTAATTACCTAGTTTTTTGATAATGAGTCCCTAGATATTTCTCGAATTTACTTTTCCTGCTCTGGCCCTGTTATCACTGCCCCTTGCTTAGGTGTTCATCAGCACTCTTTCAGTCTACTGAAACAGTCCCCTTGTCTTCATCTTGATTCTGTCCAATCTGTCTTCTGTACTGCAGCCAAGGTTACCTTATTAAATAATTACATGACCCTACTGCTCCTGGGAAACCCTTTGTGGTTCCATGTTGCTTTCAGGATAATTTTTAAGTTCCTTACTATGTCATAGGAATCCTACCCCCATAAACTAGCTGCCCTCGTCCCATTTGCTTTCTGCCTCAATCTCCACACTCCAGTAATAACTGAATAGCGTATAAATTTCCTCGCATATCATGCTGTTTTTTCTTTTGGGGTTTTGTAGATGCTGCCTCCTTGCCAGGCACACTTTCCCCTTCTTCTCTGACCGGCTGACATCTGTACACTCTGGGAGTCACTCTCTGTTACTCATCCCAGTTACCCTTTGTGGTAACTGGTATCTGTCACTATTGTACTTTCAACATTGTCTTTGGAGGATGGGGATGGTATTGTGTATTATCTGTTTTGCTCTATCATCGAACATAGTGCTTGACACATAATGTGTCTTTAATAAATAATTTATGGTATGTCTGAGAGAAGATATGAGAGATAATACCATTGGCATTTCCAGACTTAACATCTGTGAGTATCTTGAAAGTACCACTTCATGGAATCATTGTGAGGATTAATAAAGTTTCCAGTTTGACTTTTATGAGACTGTGCTAAGTGACCTTCCTTACCTCCCTTGCCCCTCCCCCTCATACACATCACCCACACCTCAGTTACTGCTATTTGAGAATTTGAGGATTACTATAGGTGTCAGTTCCTGTCCATTATGAATGTCACGCTTTCAAGAATAACTGCCATTCATCATATAGTAGGACAAGTGGCCAGAAGGAGGTATAGTCAAAGTGTGGAAGGACTTCAGAGGAGGGAAAGATCTCTCTGTTCACTTCCTCAGGGAGTATGAGTTCTGGTTTTTCCAAAGGTATAATAGATTAAATTCACGTGATTTGTATTAACATGCTTTTTAAAAATCTAGACAAATAGAAGGGCAAAAGGGAGAAGGAAATAAATAAATTTTTAAGGATAAAAATACATGCTTTTAATTTTTAAAATTTAAACTCTATATTTGAGTATTTCCAAGCCTGTTTTTAATTACTACAGCATTTCAGAAGACTAATAGAAACTTAACAATCATATTTTTACTGTTATCAGGTGCTTTTGTTTATATAGTTTACTTTCTCTGGAATATAAGTACCTTTATGATTTGGGTTTTTTCCTCCTAATTTTGCATTTTTTGCTGTTTTGTATAGATCCTTCTGTTTTAAGAGGCCCTCTGCTCGGTCACACAGATGCGGTCTGGGGTTTGGCTTATAGTGCAGCACATCAGCGTTTGTTGTCCTGTTCAGCAGATGGCACTCTGCGTTTATGGAATACAACTGAGGTTGCTCCAGCACTAAGTGTATTTAATGATAATCAAGGTACATACTTGAGAAAATTTGCTGAATCTTTTATAAAACATCTTATTCTGAAAATAAGCAAGCAAATAAATGATTCTGTGAACTCTAAATTTCAGGTAAAGGTGTTTGAAGCAACAAAAGTGTATTTGTTTGAATTTGCAACTTATATATAATTTTTAAAATCATTGTATTTGGTGAAAGAAAACACAGATTTTAAATTTTGTAAAATTGAGATATAATTTATATATAGTGAAAAACAGACCTTAAGGGTACATTTCAGTGGATGTGATAAATGAGTATACCCCCATAACTCACTCAGCTATCAAGACAAAGAACTTTTCCTTTACTTTCCCCCAAGGTTCTTTCATGTCCTTCCCAGTCAGTCCACTTACTCTTTTCCTAACCAGAAGTACCCACTATTGTGATTTCTTTCATCATAGATTAGTTTTGTCTATTCTAAAACTTCATATAAATGAAATAATACAGTATATACTCTTTTGTGTCTGGCTTTTTACTCTCACTATTATGTTTCTGCAATTCATCCATATCGTATCAATTCATTTTTTTATTTTTATTTGATAGTAGTTCATTAAACCATAATTTGTCTATTCATTTACCTTCTGATGGACATTTGGGTTGTTTCTGGTTTTTTACTATTATAATAAAACTGCTATGAGTATTCATATGTTTTCATCATAGGCGAGTAGAGAACTAGAAGTAGAATTGCTCGGCTTTCAGATGTGTGTTTATTTTACTTTATGTGAAATTGCAAAAATGCTGTGGTTGTGCCATTTTGCACCATTGACAGCAAAGTATGAGAGTTCTAGTTGCTTTACATCCTTACCAACATTTGGTGTTGTCAGTCTAATTTTAGCCATTCTGGTGAGTGTATAGTAGTACTTCATTTTAGTTTTAGTTTACATTTCTTTGATAGCTGATTATGTTGAACAATTTTTTTTGTTTGCTTATTAGCCATTCATATATCCTCTGCAATACACACATTTTTGAACTGTTAGCTCGTTTTAGTTAGATTTTAAGCAAAATGGAAAAAAAATCACTGTTCATTTTATATATATTATTCTATTTTTAATGTTCATACATAAGCTCCAACTTTTAACCTATTTAGATGGTAAATAAAAATATGTTTATTCTTGAGCTTTCATAGCTTGTTTCTAGGCTTTAATGAGTCTTAATTTGATACTTGCATGACTAACAATAATAATTGGAAATTTTATTTTTTTCTTCTTTTAAATTTTCATGTCACATGTTAAGATGAAATTTTACTTTTTAAATTTCATATTTTTGATGAGTTAAAATTCCTAGTAAGAGATGAGTTTTTTAAATGAAAAATTCCCATTATGCAGGGAGGTAGCTAAGCTCCCAGCAAAAAACTGGGTCCCTTTGGTAGAGTTGCAAGGGATAAGAAAATAATAGAGAAAAATGGAAAATAAAAGAAATAAAAGAATACACAGAGATACAGATACAGTTTTATAAGTTTATGAAGATTATAGGCAAAGCGGCATCTCAGGGGGCCTAGACCTTCTCCGTGGGTCTCAAAAAGCCCCGAATGAGGTCTTACATGGTAACTTATAGGGAATGGTGAGTAATTGCCAGGGGTAACAGATTTACATAACAGCAGGTAGTTCCTCTTAGGTTAATAGATTTTCAAAAGTCTTCTACAAATTCTTTAACTAATTCTATCTACCTGAGCAAATGGTTATAAAATCTTTCAAAGATTAACTTCTAAGTTCTAAGGTAAGTTTATCACTTAACAGAGAAGTTAAACAGAGATATGTTGGCTCCATATTTATTAGGTTATTGTGAATGGAGACAGGTAGTCTAGAGTGTTAAAACAAGAGCTTTGCTTTTAGCCATTTGGGCAGCTGTCTGTTCGGGCGGGGGGCGGGGAGGCACTCCTCATCCTGTAGTTTTTAACAGATTCACTTTGCTTTACAAAGCAAATCCAAACCTTTAGGTCTGAGAAACGTGGTGCCTTGTGGGATACAGCTGCTACTGTCTTTCAGAGACGTCCTTTGGAGTGTAACAACATTTGAAATGCAAACCAACACGTTCACATATTCCTTCAGGGCAAAGCTCTGCAAAACTCTAAGACAAATCCTGTCTGCAAACACGTTTAATATAAATTCATGGAGCAACACCATTATGCCACTCTAAGTCCCAGATTGAGGTGGAAGGAGCAAAATTTATAGTTCGTACATGTTTTCCATTTGCTTTCTAAATAATGGTTTGCATTCCAAGAATGCAGTATATTAGCTCAGTAAGCTTAACAGGTAAGGATAATAAATAGACCAGAGCTAAAAGTTACAAACAAAATAATAATCTGCATTGAGTGGTTATGAGGTAATTCCTACTCTTATGGTAAGTCTTGTTTACTTCTTAAGGAAATCATGCCATTACTTGTTTTACTATATGTTAAGCACATTGCCAAGTAGACACTTTAACTGCCATACTCTTTGAATATGTTCTGACCCTTAGAATTGGGAATTCCTGCCTCTGTGGATCTGGTAAGCAGTGATCCGAGCCATATGGTAGCATCATTCAGCAAAGGATATACAAGCATCTTTAACATGGAAACCCAACAACGCATTCTCACTTTAGAATCAAATCTAGATACACGTACGTATACTCATTTTAAATAGTCTGTGTTCGGATTAATTTTTCAAATTTAATCAAAATTATAACTACTAGAGTCAACTATTATGAAAAATACTTGTCATTATAAAGTGTTCTGCCTCCTAAATATCAGAACACAATTACTTAGAAGGATATAATGATTTACAGTTGGTTTTCAGAATTTGGGTTAAGTTTATGTACATTTCAAACTATGCTGTTTGAATAATAGCATTTCAGCTATTCCAAATATGAGTCAAGTTCAATTTTATATCAAATGATTAATTTTCAATTCTATTTGAAAAAAGCAGTATTCATTCTGAATAGAAAATAAAATGTTTTTATTTTTCATAATTTCATTGTTTTAATCATTTAATTTCATATTAATAATATAATTTGATGCAGCTCAATACTGATTAGAATATGGATCACATTGTGGCTCTCGGAATCCCAAATCTGAGGCTTTGTATTGGATGTAGGAAGTCAGGAAATAAATGTTTTTCTAGGTTATAAAGAAGATTTTTGGTTTTTGGCTCTTTAAACCATTGCTTTCTGTTTTTAGTCATAACAATCACAATTCAGGTTATAGCTGATAAAGAAAACCACATATACTGTTGTTTTAATTTGACAACTAGCTTTTAAAATAATTATATGTTGTGTATATGCACGTGTCTGAACATGTACATGTGCATGCATGTGCTTGTCTCCCCCTCCCCCCTTTCTCTCTCCATTCATTCCATTTTGATTTTCCTTATTTTCCCTTCCTAATCTGTTACTCTTTGTTTTCTTCTGATATGCTTTGTGACTTCCCCTTTGTTTGGGGAAGTAGGCTTGAATAGAACTTTGAGCTATTTGGATATAAAAGAGAGAGACAGGAAAATAAAAATTGAGATTATAGAATTGGAAAAAAGAAATTTTTTTGCTGAGAAATGTAGGTTTTAGGCTCTCAGTAAATTTAAAATCACATTTAAATATATGACCTAAAGCTACAATAGTCAAGTAGAAAACCAGTATCAAATTAAGAAGGACATCAACATTTTTGGAATTACCTTCAAGGGTTGTGGTCAATTCTTTAGATAACCTGAGTGGCAAATAACTGATTTTTAATGACTGCTATGAGTTAATAAAACTTTAATTCTGGGGGTAAAATGGATACAGGAAACTAGGTGACCCCATTTTTTTTCCCCAAGAGATGTGATCATAAAGTAGTATGACTTTTTGCCTGATACTGGAAACATTTTCGGAAGAAGATTGCCAAGAATATTTTTAACAAAGGCAACATTTGAACATTATTGGAATAAGTGATAATTATTTTAAGTTGTAATATGCCCTGACATTTCCTAAGTTATCAGTTTTATTACTTTTAGAATGGTATAAAGCAAACTTAAATCGGTTTTTTATTATGTTTTACTGGGGACTACCGCTCTGCTTTATGATGTCCTATTCTGGAATTTAGCAGATTTTTAAAAAATTAAAGTTCAGACCAGACTTGCTTCAAGGGAAAAGTGAATTTCATACAGAGTTTTAAATGATGAAAGATGTTTGCTGTAAGAATAGGAATAAATTACCCTTCTCATTGATGAGCTGATTGTGATAAAATCAAAGGTAGTTGAAGCAGATAAGTCACAAGCTGAATGGGAATATTTGGAGGATTGTTTTGGATTCATTATTAGAATAATGCTCCTAGGCCTTCAATTTATTTCTAGCATTTTTTTGCATTTTGCCTACTTCTCTGATTTACCATCAGGTAGAGAAACTGCCTTGAAAGTATTACCAAGTGAGAACCTTGGTCTTGGCCTGCTTTCATGACTTGATTTCTATCATATTAATTTACTAGCTCTCAAAGTAATTGAAGCTATTCTCTGAAACTTCTTTCTCAGAATTTATGGGATATTTCACTTAAAGTATTTCTTTTTTATTGTTACTGTTTTTCTCTTGCTAGACCTTACAGAGGGTATTACTCAATGGTGTGTTATCTGTGGAGGGAAAAAAATCCATACACTGAATTTTGAGACTAAGCATCTCTTTGTTGAGGATTGTCTAAATGAAATATAACTGACCAAGTTATTCTACATGGTCAAGTGACTTTTTTCTTCTATATTTAAATAACAGGCTGAGTAATCACTTGCCACTAGCATTGGAAAAAGATGATCTTTAGTTTCTAAGATGTCATATTTCTGGGAACCACATGAAAATCAAATAAAATTAGACTGTTTTTAGCTATATTTTACATTACGTGAATGTTAAAATCATAATACCTATCCTGGGATTTTAAAAAAAAGTTAACTCTTTACTTTGAAATAATTTTAAACTTGCTGAAAAGGTGTAAAAATAATACAAGAAGTCCTGGGTATCCTTTAACCCATTTTGAGCAGTTTTAAACATTTTGCCACATTTTCCTTGTCACTCTCTATACATGTGTATAATTTTAAATTCTGAACCGCAAGAGAGACATCATGCCCCTATTTCCCTAGATCCTTTAGCATGTAATTCCTAAGTACAAGAAGTACAAGGACATTCTTTGACATAACATGTTACAATGTTCAAAACAGTAAATTTAACATTGACACAATACTGTTTCTGTTCATATTCAGATTTTGCCAGTTGTCCCAATAATGTATTTTATAAGAACATCCCTTCCTCTCCTTGTACCATGATATCATTTTTTAAAGCTTTGATATATCCTAAATTAGTGTTATCTTCATGTCAATTTTTCTTTTTTTCTCACAAAAAATATCTTAAAAAATCACTAATTAAATTTAAGTTCTTAATTATTGATTTCCTTTTGATAAAAAGTTCTCAGGGAGAATTTGTGATAGTTTAGGAACCAGTTTTGGGAGTTGTCTGATTTGCATGAGCCATCTAGTTAGAATAAAGTTAGAAGATAGAATAGGTACTGGTTTTGTTGCGTGATTTTGGGGGAGTAACAGCTTTTTCTGGACCTTGGTGCATTGAGTGTGATGAGGGCTTAATGATATGTGATCTGTTTTATTGTGCATATAATTGAAATTTCTTTGAAAGCTATTAAACAGTATACAAGAAATACTATTAGGATGCTATTTTAAGATTACAAACCAGGTACTGTCAAATGATGACCATTTCTATTATGATGAAGAGTGAAAAAGAGAAGGTTTAAAGGTTAAGAGGCTATCTTTGTCATATTATCGTTAGATGACAACTATGTGATAAAGAGCTTTGTATGTAAAAAGGAGCTAAGAGTTAAATGAACATTATCTCCATGTAAATGATGATGGAGCTTTGTATTAAAGTAGCAAAAATATCATAGAACAGTTATAAAATGGGAAATATCAGCAGTGTAAGCTAAGCTTTAGGTGGGACCCATAGATAGCAAGTGATGGAAAGGAAATTCTAATTCTTAGTTACCTCTAGATTTATCACTATAACATAGTTCAGGCAATTCTCATTTCCTAACACTGAAATTATGGAAATAATCACAGAATAAATAAAAGACAACTTAAAGTCACATTATTTACTTTTGCAGTCTCTGAGTATTCAGTTCTCCTTAGTGTGAAAAATATCTTTAATCTGTGTTACTATTTAATTTTTTTTAGCAGCCAGCTCTTCCTGCCAAATAAATAGAGTCATCAGTCATCCTACTCTTCCCATCAGCATTACTGCTCATGAAGACAGGCATATCAAATTTTATGATAACAATACAGGTAAGAATTTATAAAGAATTGACTTTTATTAAAGCAAAAAAATCCCTGCTACAAGTAGGCTGATTTTTGGGTCTGTTGGTGGCTTCGTAGTCAAGGAATAGGCACGAAACACAAATAGTTTCCTGGTTCTGTTTCTATTCATTCCATTTAAGTCTGCTAAGACTAGTCTTCATTGTACAGTACAGAATCGTTGTGGTTTATTTAATAGTGAGTAGATGCCATATTTAGGCCCTGGAGCCAAGGTTATCACTAGGGACACAAGGAAAAATATATTCCAATACCAGTAAGTGTGATCTGTTGCTATGATCTATTGCCATATACTGGGGAAAAGTAGAAACATGTTGGAAGTAGAGGCATATGATCATTATGTTTTGTTTAAAATTGTTCATTTATTGAATATCATTCTTCGATATTCAATTATTCAGTGATCGAATAGCCTTGTCTTCAGTGTTGCAGATGGGAAATCCCCAGGCCATTTGGTTTATTTTATTCATTTTTCCATAGACTGATCTTTTCTGTGTTGTAATACACGATTTGTTCCTGATTGATTTGAATTGGGGCCTGGAGGCTTTCCCAAATTTTACTGAATTACATTTCACCAGTCTAAGAGAAATTCATGAAGGGCTTTGCTGGGAAGGAAGCACCCTGTATTACCGTCATAGTTACCAAAGTATCTACTATTTGCTTTGTTAATATGTTGACTTTTGCTGCCTTTGCTTAGCTGCTAGTAATGAGTCATTTAATATTTTTAATTTCTTTCTGTTATGTTGTTTTCACCAAAATTGTGGCCATGTTTTCTTTCTGTTCCTTTGTCTTTGTTTCAGTCTTTTCTCTCTGTGAATTTGAACTCTGTTCTCACAACCCATATAATTTACCTGTAGCTAAAGGATGCAAAGTGAATGATTAATAATGTCTCTGTTCTAATTAATGAACACAGCTTAAGGGAATGTTTGTGTAGAAATTATCGACTTCCACATTATGGTTTAAAAGAAAAAAGTATAATCTAAAATTTGAACTTCTTTTGTTTCTCATCATTACCATGACTAGAGGCAGGAGGGACACAAGTGTGGTTTTAGCTGATGGAAAAAGCTGTTGATACAGAGGCTGTGT
>CAUYSK010071885.1:0-33478 GCA_963575035.1 Avahi laniger | reverse complement strand
TGCAGTAGAGAATATTGTCTTTCTGAGTCTTTATGAGGTACAAAAAGAGCAGAAGGCTCAAGCAGCTAGGATTGAAATTTGAGTTCTTCCACCTTTGTAATCTTTAGTTTTGTCATATGATGCTTAAATTTTTTGGCCTGCCATATGTAAATCTGAATCATAAAATTTTTTTGAAGTTGAAATAAGATGACCTATCAGACCATTATGCCTAGTACAAAGTAGACATTCAATAAATGATGTATCTTTTCTTCCCTTCTTCATTTGTTACTTCTTTTCTTTCTTTACAACAAAGTTATTTCAACTGTAAATGATTTCATTGACATGTAAAATATATTATACAACATGGAAATTGACTGTTAGGACAAATATTTATTTTTGAAAAACTAACGGATATCTGAAATACTAAGAGGAGAATGAAAAACAGAATTGAAGATAGTAGCTAACTATATTGCAATTTATCATGGGATTTAACTATGTGCTCATCCAGGTCCCCTGAAAAGCAGATGCTAAGATGGGATTAAATGTGCAAGAAATGAATTAAAGAAATGCTTGTGAAAGAAATTGGGAAGGATGCTGGTAGTGCCAGGGAGAACTGAAAAATCAATATGTAAGTCGCGATTGAAGGAGAGGTGGAAGGAGGGCAGGAAGGCAGACAGGAAGGAACAAAAGAAGAAAGAAAGGTTGAGTGGAAGAAACTTAGACCACTGTGCAGTTCTAATGAAGTTAGACAAGACCATTTGAATGTTCTTGAGACAAAACTGCCATCAAAGGAGTTCTACGTCTCCTAGAAATGGGAAGAACAGCCTTGATGCAAATGCAATGACGGATTTTAAGGCATAGAAGCTGGCACTTGGCAATAGTGAACCTGAGAAATATATTCTCCGATGGCCATAGGTAGGTGAGGAAGACAAAAGGGATGTGCACTTATCATGACAGCAGCTTCGATATGCACAGCCGAACTCCTCAGCTCTGGAGTAACTCTTCTAATTGACGATACAGTATCATTACCTATGTGTGGGTTCTCTGATTTGTGTAACCAAATATCAATTTAAGTTGTTGTTAAGATTTATGGAGGAGAATTAGAAATACAGGGTACTACAACCTTATAAGTGCAGTAGGATTTAAAGATTCAATGTTGTGGACCAAAGCAGGGGGTTTTGGAGTTAGAGTCAAAGATTAGCTCTACTATTTGACTATGTGAACCTGCCTGAGTTTCTAAATCTTTACAGATGGGCATTGTGATACCTACATCAACAGGGCTTTTTAAGAATTAAATTAGGGATAAATCCCAAGAAATTAGCATTCGTTGACAGTTTAGTATATGCCAAACAGTGTTTTATGCACATTAGTTTATCAAGTCCTACTAAGAAACATTAAATACAATATCTTATTCTTTTTAACAATATATATGTATTTTTATTTTAACATATTTAAAAGATGGGGAAACAGAGGTCTGAAAAGGGTAAGCACCTAACTTATCCTAGTTTTTAAAAGTGTCATAATCAGGCTTAAATTCAGGCAATCTTCCTGGATCCCCTTCCCTAACCACTGTACTTTACTCTCCTGTCTCTCAAATACATCTGGCCAAACAAAATGTCCTGATTTCAACCTTACTGATCATCATCCCAGGGTAGGATGAAGAAGATGTGATGGTTATCTCCAGAGGAGGAGCTAGTTTTAACAGCATCATGTATGTTTTCCCCAAGAATCTATTTGGAAACTTGAACTAGATCAATATAATTCCCTGTATCTTCTGTAACTCCAGAAAACAAGTGCCAGATTGTAACAAGGGTTATAACCATTATTAGATGACTATGGATTACTCTGTTATGACATGATATTCTTGAAATTATGTCAAAAATATCTGTTACTGCCTTCGTCTGATTTAAATGCTTCAGGATTAATGTCAAAACTATTAATAGATATTTCAGGTAGCTCAGGGGAGTAGAGCAATTATGTGGGCATCAGAGGTCCCTTCAAAATCCTTCGACATGTACCATGCAGGCAGTTTCCTTTTCAGATGATGCATCTAAACAATTTCTCTTGGACAACTGGAAATTTGGGACCCTAAAATTTAAACTGGGGTTTCAGGAGCTGACACATGGAGGAAGAAATGATGAAGTAGAGCCACAGCCCATCTGTAGAGTTCAGGGTTATCTCTTCTGTTTCTGGAGATTTACATCACCTGTGGTACCAGCCAAAGATGCAAAGGAAGAGATTAAGGGCTCCAAGTGGATTCTGAAACTAGGGACTGGTTTTGGGATGGAGACAAATTATTAGCGACTATAAATAGTCCCAGGAGAGTGTGATGAGTGTGGGGGTGTGTCTGAGGGGTAAGCATTCCTGAGGGGAGAGCATCTGTTCACCCACAAATCCTCTGGGATTGACGCTTGATGTTTATCGCATGCACTTAGAAGAGTTGTGTGATATCTGGTGTTTTTGCTGCAGTCCCTTCATAGCAGTGAGCAGTGAAAGGTCACAGAGAGAGCAGAGTCACCTCTGAGCTCTCCCACTCCCAGGTGGTTTATTTGGAGAGTTATTTGTCTCGTGAAGATCCCTGGAGCCCAGTAGCTGTCAGTCTATTAAGGCAAGGAAAAGAATTAGTAACACCTTCTTATTTTCAGGGTGTAATAACCTGCCCTATAAATCCACCCAAGTCCTCTTGTTAATCTTTTGCCTATGAGGGAAGCAACTGCTGTTATTGGCCCTGCATTGAGAATAGGCCACTTTATTACCTTGGAAGCTATAAAATACCTCTCTAGCTGGAAGTGAGGCTAATTCTTCAAGACCGTCTAGGTAGATCCACTGATGCCCTCAGCCTGTGACTGGTTTGGAAAGCAGACTGGTCATCCAAAGCAGGCAAGTGCAGTTCTAAATGACTGAAGTTAAAATGTGCCATGATGAAGAAAAGTATATAGAAGGTCTATAGAAGTCAGCTTGTGATGTAGGGCAATCTTTCCTGAAAGAGCTCCGCAGAGCTGGCATTTTGCAAGACTTTTATAAAAACAACAACAAAAATTGTTGCCAGGTCAAAGAGTTTAGGTACTTATATTGAACTGCTTTAAACCAATTATTATAAAATTTTTGAGTTTTATTGTAAATCTCTGGGAGGAATATTGTAGGCAATATTTTCTAAATATATTTAGTCATGGAAAACCGTTTTTCCTTTTAAGAAGGGCACCCAATAACATGTCTTGTCCTGTGTACTATTTAGAAAATAACTCAAGATATGTTTTTTGTATGTCAATATAAATTATTGATAGCTTTGTGACTATTGTGGTTATTTGAGTCCTATAAGAGGAGTTATCTGCAAAATATTTTTCATTAAATATACTTTTACAACATCTAAGTTAAACCCCTTCTACCTCTGATGCATGCATAAGTAAAAAGAGTTTCCAGTCTGCAACAGATGGATGATTTTGACCACGGGCAAAAAGCTACTTAATTATCTATAAACAACCTACTAGATGGAGGCAAATGTCCACCAACTGATTGGCATGAGGATTGTGTGCTCTCCTGTTCCTGGGATTTATTTTTCCATATTATTCCATACATTTGGGGCCACATCCCCAATCATCTTTCAGTAAGTGACCTTTCTGGATCTGAAACAAAATGCCTTTAATCATGAGAAAGACGACCAAGGCAGGGAAAGGAAGATGGCCTGGCCATCTGGATATGTCAGTCTACGTGATTATTCATAAGACAACTCAAATAAGCAGATGCCATGGATAGTAATTAAACCTTTCTTCTGTTCTCACTGGAATGTAAAAACAGCGTTTCTATTGATGACAAAGGATCTGTGTCACATATTCAAGGGTAATCACAAAAGGGATACATAATAACCCTGTTAATCATCAGAGAACAGGAACATTTTGGCAGGAGCGCTTTCTCAAGGTGATCACATTTTCTTTACACACAGCACCAGCTCACCTTATGAAACACTTGTCAGACCTCAAATGGAGCATCCACTCACCTACTCTCCTGGGCTTCCAGCAATTAGCTGGCATGTCGCTTTGGTCTGCACAATTTTTTTTTCCATCTCTTCAGATGGCTCTGTGGCCTAAATATAGTGTTATATCTACCCCCAAGGGGTGCTCACTCTGTGCTCTTTAAGCTTTCTGAAATTGCAGAAGCTGCCCTTGCTGGGGAGAATAGTGCTCTTTGCCCGAACTGATTACATCGAAAAGTTGATAGCTTCCTGTGGCGTTATGGTCTTCACTGCTTTGTTTCTTTGTTATGTTCCAAGAAAGGCAAATTGCAAGAGAAAGGTTTGCTGCGTGGGGCACATTTAGATGGCACCTTTTCAGATAACTGGGCACAGTGCTCCAACTTTCCTCCTCTTATAAGGACAGCAGTCAGATTGGATTTGGGCACACCTTAATGGACTCATTTTAACTTAGTCACCCTATTTCCAAATACAGTCACATTCTGAGATACTGAGGTTAGGACTTCAACACAGGAATTTTGAGACACACAATTTAAACTACAGCAAGTAGTGCGCAAGTGACTTAATGTCTAATTCCCAGTTTCCTAATGCATTAATATAAAGTGGAAGTAATGATAGCACTTACTGTTTGAGGATTTAATGGGATAATGTATGCTGTGAGGCTTAAGTGAGATCATTCTAAGTCTCTGCCTAAATTGTTGAACAAAACAAACTGATGCTTTTTGCCTCCTTTGTTCTAATGAGTGCTTCATTCTTTTCTATCAGGTTTCTGTTCAAGTGGACCCTAATAATTCCTTCAGAACACTTTCAAAACCAGAAATTATTTTTTTTATTTACTTACGTTAGCCCTGCCATTCCCCTAGAATGTAGGTTCTATTAGAGAAAGGACTGGAGCCGTCCAACTCATTGTCCTACCAAACTTCCTAAAAAGGAGTGTGACATATGTACAGGTTACTCAACAAACATTAGTGAGATAAATGCACGCCAAATATTTTTAAACTCCTAATTAAATTTAATTGTTTTCTTTTTCTGTGGCTTTCATCAGACCTAGTCGAGGCCTTTTTATTTTGTCCATTCTATGACTCCTGCTGACTGGATTTCCTGTTTCTGAGCAGCACTTGGGTTCCCTCACACTACACTGCTACTCTGATGGCTAAGTTTCTCCCTCAAGAGGACCTCCTCGTTGCAGCCTCAGGCAGGAGGTACACAGCTGTCCTGGTGACCAGCCCCAACCTAAGGTTCCACCTCATTTGCTCCCAGTTCTTATCTGATTCCTCCTTGTTCTTATCTGATTATTTGATGCTATTTAAAGTTGGATATATTTGGAAACAGTATTCCACTGCGCCATTTCTTCCCTTAGTGTGAAATAATTTATCAGGTACTTTCCAACTTGATATCTAGTTAAGGGTAAATTTTAACACAACAAGGAGATAGAGAGTATTGTAGACATGGACATTGGGTGTGTGAACGGAATGGAGGCTGCACAAGCAGAACATAGGAAAGATGTGTTTTTTCCAGTTGCCTTCTGAAAACTGAAAATGTGCTCTTAGCTTTCTCATGGCCAGCTCTAACAAAACATTTTAAAAATTGAAATGCTTTCTTATCTTTTTCCCCCAACCACATTTTTCTCCCTCTGGTCCCTGGCTCAGGTTAGGGCCCTACATCCTACTCAGTCACTCAATCATTAATCTGGGATCCTTCTGAGAGGTTTCCTTTTCCTCACCTTCTATACTCAATTAGTCACCAGATTACGACCCCTCTGATTGTCTGACTCCTCAAATACTGAATTGGATGAAGATTGTCCTGTGGATTACTACATGAGTGACAGATCCCACTGCATGCGTCTTCCTTCTCACATCCATTTTTCACAAATCCACAATAAATTCCAAACTCACATGGCAATCAGGATCCTACAGGGACCTCTGACTCCCACCTTCTCTGTCTTCTTATTTTCTACCTCATTTCATAAGAGTGTGAAATTGATATGATTACTCTCATCGTAAGCAATATATTTTTTAACTCTTAATTTTAGAATAATTTCAGATTTCCAGAAAAGTTTCAAAAATTGGAAAGGAGGTTCCTTTGTACTTCTCATCCAGTTTCCCCTATTTTTTAATGTCTTACATTATTATAGTACAATTGTCACAACTAAGGAAACAAGATTGTCACACTCCTATTACATTCCTATTACCTAAGTTAACCAAGTCCACAATTGACTTGTAACTCCCTGGTTTTTACCCAATATACTTTTTTTCTGTTCCAGGATCCCATCTAGAACACCATACTGCATTTAGTTGTCCTGTCTCCTCAGCCTCCTCTGGACAGTGATAGTTTCTCGGACTTTTCTTGTTTTTAATGACCTTGTCAATTTTGAGTAGTAGTCAGATATTTTGTAGAATGTCTCTCAGTTTGAATTTGTTTGGTGTTTTTCACATGGTGAAATTCAGGTTTTAGATTTTTGGAACGAAGACCACAGAACGTCTGACGTCATTCTCATCAAATCATATCAAGGGCATATACCATCAATATGGCTTACAAGTAATGATGTCACATTTGATCATCTGGACAAGATGGCATTTGCTAGGTTTCCCCACTGTAAAGTAAGCCCTCCTACCTACTTTTCCATACTCTGCTCTTTGAGAGTACAGCCCACACTCTGGGGGAAGGGGAGAGGTAGAATCTATAGGAATTATTTGATAGCTTCTGTTTGTGAGATGTATGTCTTCTACCTCCGTTCATTTCTTCCATTCATTCATTTATTTATGTGAGCATACTTAGATATTTATTCAATATATTGGGTTATAATCCAGTACTACATTATTTTGGTCCTCAAATTACTTCAGCTTTGGCCATTGGGAGCTCTTTCAAATTGCTTCTTATGTCTTTTTATTTTTGAGCACTTCTCTAACTTTCCGGCACTACAAGATGCTCCATGAGGATCTTGTATATTCCTACCCCTGCCTAAAACCCAAAAAACTCTGGTTCCTTTTAATGAAGAACAGTATCAGAAATCAAGATCTAGACTTGCACATGCTCTTGCTATCTGAATGTCATGGCGTCTAGGCTTTCTCAATAGAAGTGGAAATTATATGTATGCATACTAATCTTCATATACATATCTGTAATTATTTCTGTATCTGTCCTTCTGTATGCATATTACATAACTAAGCATGAGTCCATACTATGTCATGGAACCCAATCCTGTACTTCATGGTTCCTAGCCATTTCCCCTTGTTTAGCTGTAACTTTCTTCTGCAATGAGAAATGACCCTCCTGCCATCCACCATCCATTTACTTATCTGTTAAACCCCCGTATATTTGTAAAGCAGTTTCAGAATTTTTAACTCATACCCCCATGAGATGTAACTTTACCAACTAGAATACAGTGTTTATGTGCACATTCATCATTGTCTCTTTAGCTTTACAGTTTTCAATCAAAGTACCACTTACAAAGTTACTTAGGTCAGAAATTTCTTCAGTAAAGTTAAGCTATAGATTTTTTTGTCACAGTGTATTCCATAATGTGATTCCCGTCACTTTTCACTGATTTTTTTTTGCATCATCTAAAGTTCATTCTTTGTACTTAAAGTTCTACAGGTTTTGACAAATACATATTGTTATATATTCACCATTACAGTATCATGCATATTTTTCATCTCCTTAAAAATCTTCTATACTTCCATAGTTGAATACTGCCTCCTTTCCAAACCCTTATTAACTACCAATATGTTTCTGTTCCTGTAACTTTGTTCTTTTCCAGAATGTTGTATGAATTGAATCATACAACATGTAGTCTTTTTGGTGTGTTTTCATTCATTCATGTGTATTGTTGTGTGAAATAATAGTTTGTTTCTTTTTATCACTGAATACTAATCCATTGTAGGGATGGACCACAGTCTGTCTACCCAGCGATTGAATGACATCTGAGTTACATCCAGCTTTTGGCAATTATAAATAAAGCTGCTATAAATATTCGTGTGCATGTTTTCGAATCAGTTGGGTAAGTAGCTTGGAGCATGATTGCTTTATTGTGTCGTTAATCTATGTTTACCTACAAATAATAATTTGAAGCTTTGTCCAAATTCACTTTACTCTTATGTGCCTCTGGACTGATGCATATGCTTTTCCTTATCTGGAAGGCTCAGCCCACCTTCCTTTTTATTTGCTCACTTCTTTCTTGCAAACATCTCCTCAACTGTCTTCTTCTCTTGCAAATCTTTCTTTCCTCTTTTTGGACTAAATTAGAGACTCTTATGTGTACTCTCATCCATCATATACCATTGATTTTTTTTTCTTTTTGATTCTTGTCTTCTTTCATCCCTTACACGTGTGTGATATTTCCTCTGTCAGGCAAAATGTCACATCTTTCACTTCTATAACCTTAGTTTTTAGTACTGGCTTCAGTAGATAGTAGAAACCCATTAATTGAGTGTTTAACCATGCTTCTTGAATAATACCATGACTAAACTTCATCTAGATCCCAATTTAATTTTCACAGTATCACTTGTGTCTGTTATAGGTATAATTTGCTTGATATTTATATTTTGCTCATAAGTCAACTCATATGTGTTGTTAATTCTGACTTATCCTCACATTTTATATGAATTTCTAGATACATTTCAACCTTTTAAATGAAGAGACACAACTATAGTTGATTTTTCCCTTTGCTGTTCATGTTTCTGGATGCCCAAATTACTTTTCCAACATCGAGTGTTTTCCCCTTTCCTCAAAAGTACAGGAGACAGACAGTTCTTGAGGTTTCTGTGAGAAAGGTCAGGATGGAGGTCTGACTTCATCAAAGCACAGTGTCCGTCATTAGTTTCCTTGCCTGTGTGTGTGCATGTATCTATATATATGCTGGAGTTAGGACACCAGGAAAGACATATACCTGCAAAATTGTTCAGGAATGAGTAGCATCCTTACCTCTTTGAAGAGTATTTATGTGTCCTGTGAACATTATTGGCAATTACAAGAGGGCATCAGAGGGGAGCTTAGGCCCTTGGTCAAATTGTAAAAGCAAAACTGAACAAAAAGCACTGTCATAGTATAATGTCTCTCTTTTTTCCTGGGTGAATGGAAGAAATTATTTAAAAAGCCTTAGGCAATCCTTGAGCTCAAAAGGTTTTTTTTTTTTTTATTTCTATAAAGGTGCACATACTGAAAAGAGCTAAGCCTTTCTTTTATATTATTTATACACAGAGATCATTTTTTGCTGAGATTGTGAGAAAATGATATTACTAAAGGCTGAGGCTGGTCATGGTCTAACCTGGTTAGCGTCGGTGCTGGCAGTGATTGCCTGAGCCCCTCCCAGGCACTTTTGAACAGAGGAAAGGCTGGAGGGATGGGTAAGCAGAGGAGGACAGAAAAATGACTGAAAATTTTGTTTTCAAGAAGCCACCAACCCCAGTTCCACACCAACTCTCAGCATCACACACACAAACTTATTTTTTTGTCGGTGAAGCCTGTGATCAGTGAGGCAATAGAGACATGCCCAGTGGTACGATAGGGCAGGCTCTAGATCCACACCGACGTTGTTCGTGGTCTGGATATGACTGAGTTATAGCACCTGTCTTACTTTTTTTGCATCATCTATAACTTGGAGAAGATAAAAAAGTACCTACTTCCTAGAGTTGCAGTAAGGAATAGTCGGTCATTCCATTTAAAACACTTAGACTAGTCTGGCACATCTCAGACTTTCAATGTTAGCTGTTCTCATTCCTTCTCCAATTCGTGCTCCTGATGGAAATGCCTCAAATTAGCAAACTGCCCACTGGAGACTAAGGGGAGGTCACTATTGTTCTGTGTTAATGGAATCTTCAGGCTTTTGTTCCACAGGCACCATAAAAACGGAAGGGCTTTGTCTCAACACAAATCCAAAAAAGAAGAGAAATCTAGTGAGCCCTGCCTGCAGAACTAAAAGCAGCAGACAAGCTCCTGCCCCCTTTTATAAAAAAGGAATTAGGACCAAGAACACCCGAAGCATCACAAAATGGAGTTGTTAAGAGTACGTAATCAGTGTGGCTTGCTCATGTTTATTACTTTTATTTCCTGTTTCTCTGCTGTGATGATCAGTGGACCTTTAAACCAAATGACCTGTGCACTCAGCTTTAGCCCAGAAGCTGGAGACTGTGCACTGCTCTGCAACTGGAGCTTATGGAAATAGAGAGTTGGGAGAGAGAGAAGACAGTGGCAGTTTCTGAAGGAAAAAGAAAAATCAGTCTGAGAATTGACACTCCATTTCTAGGAGTATAAGAGATGGCTTGGAGGATTTGCCTTAAAAAAATTGTGGGATTTGGCTTCTTCACCTAAAGTGTCCTACTGCTCTTTGTTTTTGGGTAAGGACAAAAAACCCATATTGTGAGGTGCAGATCATTTTAGGGGTATCTGTATAAACAGAACCAGCTGGTCATGTTCCTTTCTGCCCAATTCTTCCTTTCCTCGTGATACAAAAGGAATAAGTAAAAATCCCCAGACAGTATATATCAAAGATGAGTAAGCAGAGAGATTCAAGGGTTACCGCATTTTGACACAAACTGTATTCCATACAGTTGATAAAACGGGCTGATTTGCAATGTGCTGAATCCAATCTCCCTAATCAATTATTGATGGCTGGTGGGAAGTGATAAATGGCCTGCCAGCAAGAAAATCACTCAGTTTCAGCTCAGCATGGAAATGGATGATGGGATTTTCAATATACACAATGAGACCTTTCCAATATACGTGATGAGACCTTTCCGCTTATATTCAACATTAGTGAATTTCATTCTAAGGCTGCAGGAGCTTTCAATTTTAGAATCTAGGTGTGTTTACGAAGCAAAAACCTTAAAAAAAAGTCAAATTAAAAGGAAGATTATTTATACCAAATATTATTCTTCTTTTTCAATTTCATAAAAGAAATTACTGATGGCACAATCAAACGCATGCTTAGAAGACAGAATAAATTGGACAGAGAGTGAGTTTAAATTTTGGGTCTGCTAATTCCTTGCTGTGACACCTTGGGCTGTTTTAATGTCTCTGTGCCTCACTTGCTTCATTTGTAAAATGAGGATAACAATTCAATAACGTAAAATAAAGAGTTTTATATAATCTTGCACAAAATGAAACAACAGGTGTTGGGTCCTATTCTTTTATCACTGGTAGGGCTTTTTCTTTTATCAATGTGGCAATGATTCAATGTGCCTAGACTTAAAAATTACCTGGGACATTAGTGAAACCACAAATTTAAAAATTCCTGAGTCTCAACCCAAATCTACTTAAGTGGAATTTCTAGGGAAAGGGCTGTAACCTGTATTTTAGCCATGCCTCCAGGTAATTCTGATCCTCAATCAAGTTTGGGGGAATGCTGATTCACAGCCACTGTACCTCCTGGCCTTGGCTTTCTTTCTGCTGAAATAATTGTTTCTTAGGAAACTGGGTGCAAGCTTTCTGGGGACTCTTACAGATTATTTTTTCTCTTCTACCTTTCTAATTGCTGAATCTGTGTGTGCCCAGGTGTGCCAAGCACATAGTACCCTCTTCAAGCAGATGGCAGATACTGTAGTGTTGTCTTCAGCAGATCAGCATTCTCTTGCTTTCCGGCCTGTATCTGGAAGGTTAAATAACAGACATGCAGGAGGAGTGGGGATTTGAAGATCTACAATCAGGAAGACCCTAATGCCTTCTCTAATCCAGCTTTGCAGTAACAAATTCATATTGCTTTTTTGTCCTCATTTAACTTAGTGTGCTTCTCCTCAAAGCCCCAAGGTTAAGAGAGGTGAATAAAAAGTATAAATTTATATTAAAAATGTAATAATAATTAAAAAACAATTACAAATTTAGCAATTTTTCTATCTTTTCAAAAATGCTATCAGCTACAAATATTATGACCTAGGGCATTTAACAGCTTTGAATACTTAAGAGAAATTACTATTTTTTTTTGCATGGATAGTCCTCCTAATCCTGTAAGGGTCTTTCTAGAAGTTACCCCCTGGAAGGAAGGCAGTTTGCGTGTATAAGATAGAGGAAAAGTACAACAGAAAATAATGTACTTATTCTAACTCAATTTCTCTTCTGGCAGGAGGTTTGTTACTCATTTCTATCATGGGTTCAATGTTCTTTACATTAAAAAGTATTTAGGTATTCATATTATGCCCAGAATAGAATTTCTTAGTTTAATTTAAAATTAAGTTCTACTATTGAGTTCTACTTTTGTACTTTGACCTTCCTGTGGTTTTATAATCTCTCATTGTTTCTGCTTTCAGAAACAAGTTGTAGGCATTGAGTCAGATAGAATGCGATGGGGCCTTGAGACTTTTTGACTGGGCTAGTGGTATTTGCAGACATGAATTTTCATCTGTAAGTGACAGGCATTCAGGAGCCATCATTCACTTTCCCCCAAATTTCTCCCTTTCTATGCGACATGGCAGGACATTTCAGATGCAATGTTGTAGAGAACATGGAGAAATGTTTAGAAAGACAGACTGCATTGAAAATGGATTCAAGTCTATGATTGTTCATGGGTTTAAGGACTAAGAAGTTAATTCCAAAGATCTCACAGTTACAGACAGAAACTTAAGCTTCAAAAGCCACTGAAATAAAATGATAGGAAAAAACCCCATAAATTAAAAATTATTTTCATGTTATTATCTCAAATAACAACATGTGGAGAAATGTGGGTCTTTAACTAGAAAAAGAGAAAAAGCTTTGCAAAATTATAAAAAATTTCAGAGTGTTAAATTTGTTTCTATCTTTTATCAAAGACATTGATGCATTCTTTGTGCATTTTTACAATATTGGATTAAACTGTGCAATTTCAAAAGTTGTATTATACTATGATTTTCTCCAAAATTATCACATGGTTAGCAGAAATTGCAAAATACATTATAATAAAGCATCTCAATTTTGTCAGATAATTGTATTTCACCCACTTTGTTATTTCCTTATGTGAATATGATGTGGGATTCTTTTTAAAAAACAGGAATGTATCAGACATTATTAAGCAAAAAGTTGCTTAGTTGGATACAGGTTCTACATGAAATAGCAAATCAAAAGAGCTCGCCTTGTCAGAGTTGGTTGTATATGCAAAAGAAAATAACCCATATGTGTAATAGGAAGAGGGATTAAAGATCCAATAATCCCAAACATTCCTGCCTCTCATTCTAAATGACGCTGAATTCTTAAAAATGGTTTTAGCTTAAATCACTAAAATCTGTTAAAATGGATGTGCTTTAAGGGAAAGGCACATTATGTTAGTATTGTTAATTGATTTATTTTAAATACAACCATTAGTTTTTATCTTTAGCAGGGATCAAATAGGGATAGATCAAGTACATTTTGATGACTTCACCACTATACAACATCAAGTACATTTTGTAGGCCCACTTTGGAAGCTGAGATGCTACTTTCATTCTGGTAGGAAAGGAGACACTGGGAAGAATAGGAGAATTAGGGAAAATTTCACATGATTTTGAATCATGTCCTTAATTCAATTCACATATGTCAACGTGGACTGATACCATTCGATAGTGACGCATATTTGCAGTTGTAGTGATTGGGTCATAAATGGATGATAAATTCTACAACAGTGATAATCAGAGTTTCATTTATGCAAGTAATGATGATTACCAAAAGCAATAACTTTGCCGTAAAATCACTAATGCATAAGACAAAATAGTAAGTGGGGGTTGATCCATTTACAATGAAGGAGATGTCAGATTTTTGGATCTTACCACTAGGTTCTGTAAAAATCAGTTCATAAATTAATAATACTGTTGAAAATGTTCCTCTCTTATTTTTAGAGTATAACATGATACTGATTTGTCTATGAAAGCATTAAAATGCCCATCTTATATTTTTTGTTCACCTTGCCGTTTCTTTTCCTAATACATCTTGTATGGTTCTGGACACACTCATCGCTGTTTCATTTGGAGCCTGTTTTGAGTGTATCTGGCTCCTGGGCTCCATGGGGTGGGAGGGCCAGAAAGTCTCTTAGGCAAATCATTTTGTTTGGCCATTCACAGGAGCTCATGCCCAGCTGCCGGAGTATTGTGGCATTAATCATTTCTTTTCAAAAGTAACCAGTCCAACTCTTTTAGACTTTTACCAGTCTTCCATCCTGTTAAATTAAGGTAATAGCTTTTTGGTGTGATCATCTCTGTCTCTTTCCTAAACAGTAGAAAGAACCAATGACCAATGCACCATAATAATTAGAATCTGATCAATACAAAAAAAAAATGCAGAATCATCCTGAACCTCTGTTTCTCTTGAGTGTCCTCGAAGACTAGAAAATATTTCAATTAAAAATAAATCAGAGGAAGCATCCATTTGAAGGCTTGATTTGGGAGCTTGTACATGCTTTGTTACTAATACTATTCCTAAAATCTGGAGAACAACTTAAGAATATGATTGGCATCAAGAATTAAGTGAAGATAGGAATGCCATAAAGATTTTTCTAAGCTGAATTAAAGTAAAATTTAAAAAGCATAAAATCAACTTAATAAAAATAAGAAAAATAACTCAGTAGTATGCTTTGTATATTAAGCCACATTTGACTATTTAGAAGGAAATTAACATATTTGAGCACTTATCGTGTGTCAGTTTCTTTGCATAAGTTAACTGAGTTAATGCTCACAGCAGCCCTCTGTGGTAGGAATTGTAATACACATTACATATGAGAAAATAGGTTTAGAGTTGCTAAGACCTTGTACAAGCTTACAAGATAATAGGTGGTAGAACTAAGAATCAAATCTGTCTGACTCCAAAGTCAGTAATATTTTCACTTCACTGTGCTGAAAACTCTTCACCAAGCCATATGTCATCATGTCCAAAGTACCTGATTTGGAGTGTGCTATAGTGAGAATGAACGTACTTAATAAAATATAATGTATTATCAAAACCATCCCACATTGAAGCGTGTGTGTTATTTTCTTAAACTATGAATCATCCAAGGGGATAAGAATATGCTTCCATGCATTTATTACACAAAGAATGATTATGCTATGCCTGTATTAGTTTTTGCATTTGAGAAAATATAATTTGTGGTCAATGGGGTAAAACCAATGCCCTTCATAGATAAGTTTCAATGAAAATTAGAAAATCATTATCTCACACAAGCAAGTCAAAACATATGACCCAAATAGCTTTATAGTTACCTTCAAATCCATAACCCCAGAGAATTGGGAATATCTCATCCCAGAGTGTTTATAGGGCAAACCCCACCCCCCAGGAGTTCCTCCATCTTCTCTCCCTGGTCCTCCCCATCTGTGGTGCCAGTGCTGTCCTCAGTGCAGCAAGGAAACTCAGGCTGTCTGTGCTCGCAAAGTTGATACCAACCTGTGGCTTAGTCTGATCTCTGTAACCATCCTCTTATTCCTTATATTGTCCCATTTGTGACATTTTTGAAGCTTCATTATGTGACTGAAGCTAATCTGAGAAGCATTCCATGTTAGAGAGTAATAGGACTTTAGAACTGGAAGGGATGCTAAAATTGATTTAAGACAATTCCCTTCATTTTATAAATAGGAAATTGAAGCACAGACATTTCATGCCCAAAGTAACACAGATAATTGCCAGCAGAGGCTGTATCACAGCCTAGGTCCATATGCTAATTGTTTTTTGTAGTGTGCTAAGAGACAGGTCACCATGCCATGATGAATTCATGTTTGATACTTTTTAAGAGATGTGAGACATATTTACATTTTACCTTAGCTTCCAGTGCCTTCACCAGAGAGGTGACTAGTGATAAGAATATAAGTCTTATCATGGCATAATTAATTTGGGGTAGTATGTTAGAAATTTTTGAAAACAAAAAAATAACATATCAGAAACTCAATCAAGCTGCACTGGCTGATATAATGAAAAAAGGGCAGGGATGGAGCTTCAGGGACAACTAAATCCAGGAAATCAAACTTGTTTGCTCATTTTCTCTCTTTTTCCCTCTCCTATTGTTCTTTCCCTGGCTTCCTCTCTCCCGCTCCCTCACCTCCGCTGTATTCCCCTGGTGAACTGGCAGCTATATTCTCCTTCATGCTGCCTTTATTGCTTTTAAAATGATATGCATTGCTATTAAAGCTGAAGGGCTTTTACCATACCAGGAAACATGGCCCGCAGGAATTCTGTGATTCAAGAGAGGTGCTTGTCCAACATTCCAATAAATATGTCTCAAAGTAGGATTCTAATCACCTTGGCTTGGCTCAAGAGCCCATCAGGGACCAACCATCATGGCTAAGGAGATGGAATATTATCAACTTGGGTTACACAACACTCCTATGGGGCAATAGAGTCATATGTCTGTTTCCAAATAAGAGGATCTGTGGGAGAGAAAAAAACACTAAGATACCTCATGGATGCCTTTGCTGACTTTCAAATTAGAGTTTATAGGCTGATCTTGCCAAGAGTGGAACCAGTTCTATTCAAAGCAGGAAGATGATAAAGCTTTTGTTACTTTTGTTCTCAGACCCAATTGGCAGCCTTTAGTGAGATGACATTATAGAGTTCAGAGAGAACTCAAAATCACAAGAGAATATGATAGACCATAGGCTTAGAAATCAGACTCAGCTTAAAACTGAAGCTTAGCCACCTACCTATTTTTTTTTACTCTTTTTGATTAAGCTATGCAATATTTTGGAATTTTCACTTATTTCTCTATAAAACTAGAATTTTAATCTTACCAATTTGTTCAAATAGACAATTCATAACTGCATGGGACCTCTCACACTTTCCTTGCATTATTTTCATCCTCTGTACCTTCCAGGGAGAGAGTGATTTTACAGACTATAGGAAAGTAATGCAGTAGAATGTCTAAAATGATGACTTCCCACTACTGAAGGAAAGAAGATCTCAGAGAGAAAACTGAGAATAAGGTAAACTGATAAAAGAAAAAAGTGAGATGCTTCTGAACAGTAAAACTGTCAAATGGAGGAATCAATGGCATCAAACAAGAGGAGAAAATCCATCATTCTCTGAGCGATTAATTAGACCACTACGAAGGCATCATATTTTGGCAGAAGACAAATAAATCAACATTGGTTGAGGAAAGAGATCCGTAAAAACTGGAAGTGAGAGGGAGTGCCAACTGTCTTTCTGGAAGAGCAGGCTTGTGTTTCATCTAATATTTATCTTACATTTTTTCAGAAATGAAGGGACATTGCTTGAGAATGAGTGAAAATCTCCTAGGGCTGACATTCAGTGACTTCAGCCATGCTTGAATATCATCCTGAGTCCACATCTTCATTTTTATGGTGAGATCCAATGTTAAGGGCTGTTAAATTTAGATAAAAAATGGATCATGAGAATAACTTTTAATCTGGGAAGAAGATCCTGGAAGGCAGCCTTTTTCGGGATGAATTTCCCATGGAAAGAAGGCTAGTCCCACTCATGTACTCTTCAGATATAAGAGAGGAAGTATCCAGTGAGCTGACTTTCTGAATATATTGTAAGGTGACAATTTATTTTTTTTAAGAGTCAGGCTTCAAAACCGTAAGTTTTTTATCAAAGCTAGTTCCCCATAGTTTGTGCACCCAGAAATGAGAATCTAGATTTCCCATCAGCTACGTCCCTCAAAATGTTAAACATGACCCAGTGATCTCATCTTCAATACTCTTGTGGTTAATGTAGTAATTTTTTGGTTCATACTTGTACCAATCATTGTATTTGCTCATTTTCAATGCACTTATCAAGTAAATAACTACACTGGGGAATACTTAAATTTTACCAATGGCCAGATCATATCTCTGAGAATTTTGTGAGGAAAAAAAGTCGACATGTAATTGTGGTATAAAGGATCTAATTTGTGAATGCTAAGGTTCTAGAAAATAAAAGAAAAATGAACATGATAGACCTATGGTGAGCTGGCAGCAATATTCTTCATAATGTTGCCTTAATTAGTTTTTTAAATGATATGTATTTCTACTAAAGCTGAAATCTTTGATAGGAAATTCCATGGTGTCAAATTGTCAGAATAGCCTCCAAATTTGATGTTATATTTCTTAATTTTTCTATCTATGCAAATTAGTACGTCTGGCTCTTATACCATCCTGATATCTTTCTTAGGTGGGCTGTTAGTAACAAGGTTTGTAGTAGTAAAACAAAACAAAAACATCACAAAAGCACTAACACACTATATTTAGAGGAATTTTTGGTCAATTATCAGGAGAGAGTCCTTTTTCCTTGGCAGACACTAAATTAATTAATACATTCTATTTTACAAAGTAATACATAAAAGATTAAAAATGCAAAGTAGATATCAGTTGGAAGAGAATTTCAAATATATCTCTCTATTTCCCAGTCATTGAATGATAATTAGGTATTCCCACATTTAATACTTATGTTAGTAAAGTCTCTTCTTTAAATGGCTCAGATGTCTGAGCAGACTTAGCAACCACCTCTTTCTTAAGAGCAGAGAAAACAAACGGCCTATCACCCAGTCTAAGTGGATGACTGTATACTACTGCATATTCTTTCAGAGAACAAGATGATTTAACTTTTCCTTTCTCAGGGCACTTCTAAATCTCTAACAGGAATATTACAGCATAGTAAGTATAAATTTTTTTAATTACCTTCTCAAAATTTATATATGTATATATATAAATATATACATGTCACAATTTCTCATCTTCTTGTTCTAGTTTATTTGGGAGACAAAGACCTTCAGATTTGCTGTGCAGTGCTTTCTTATTGCATCTTTACAGGTACTTGTTTACAGAGGAAAGATACAGTGTCAACCACGCAAATGACCAAGGCCTGGCCTGTTGAGGAAGGAGTCTCCTGTGGTCCCCAGGAAATATGTGTTGTTTAAAATTAATCCCTTTTTATTTTATGGCTTTGTGCTTTTTAAAATAACTTGACAGTTTTATCAGTATTGATTGGGACCTTAAATAATTTAGGTGTATCCTATATTTTGAGATTTATCTTTCATTACTCTGTTGATGACCACATTGTTTTTCAGGACTAGTTAATTCTTCTGTAAACATGAATATAACAACTGGAATTAAAATCATTTTACATTTTTTAATTTAAACTAATGTGTACCTTTGAGATATAGTTTAAATTTCCAGATGCACTATTGAAAGGGCTTACAAATATTTAGTGAAAAATAGAGAATAAAAAAATGCCGTCAATTTTTAAGGGCAAATGGAGATTGGTCGTTTCTTTCTAAGGGATCTTATGGTGCCATTTATACCTACAAAAGAACAGTGCATGTATGGAAAATGTGGCCAGTATGAACATATGTATCTAAAATACTTTCATGCTCATTAGGTTATCAGAATGAATGAGCAAGGTTAAGGGATATTTCTGACCCAACACAGGAAAACCTGTGATAGAAGTGTGCCTCACAATTCTCAGGTGGTAAAATCACGTGTTTTATAGAAAAGGTATACGGTCTTCCTTTTGGCCCTAATTATTTAATGAAGTCTGTAGCTCTTTATGCAGTACAAAAGAAACAATACAGAAGAGAAAGGTATGTAGGATTGAGGGAGAATGTTTTCCGATCTGTGACACATTATAAAAATGTAAATTAGATGGAAGATTATTGCTCAGAGATTGCAGCTCTTACAAGGAAATCAAAGTGCGTGGCATGTTCATTTTCAAGAATGCATGGGAAGCTATTAAAATTTTCATATTTTAGCCTATAGGCTGCATCCAGGACTCAATATATTTAGAGAACATCTTCATAATTAAGTACCAGGAAGGTGAAAATGCAGTACTTTTTCTGAAGATGCAACATGGAAACTATGGTTAAATATACATATTTTCAATAGCTTTTTTCCCCTCTCTGGTAGATCTTTACAGTTATGTTTCCTGAAGCACTGGCCAAGAAAAAAGAGAGGAAATGAGAATACATTGCTATTGAATAGCATCTTGTGGGATTGGTGATAATCCCTAAGAGATTTGGCATCCTTGCTGGTTTGCCTATGACAAACCTATGACATCATGATAATGGCAGGCAATAGAGATCCAACCACTGTCAGAATAATAAATATGCAGTAGAAAAGTTGTCATAATCATCTACTCATGGGCTATTCTAACATTTGGTTTTAGGCAAAAGAATTAAAGAATGGAAATTAAATAATAACCTTACATTTATTCTGATTTGTTTTCTCAGCATCTGGCCCTATAAGCTTTAGGGAGATGAGGAGGTTAGGAAAAGTATATGAACATGAGAATGAATGAAGAGTCTTTTTATACTTTTCAAAAGCAGATCTTGAGCCTACAGGAAAAAACAAAACAAAAACTGAACACTGGCTGAGTGACCAATTTGAAATATTTATCTCATAATACATCATAACAACTTTTGATTTCAATTAAGCTTAAATTTTTCCCTTGGCTCAAGGCATCTTTGGCTTCCTCATCCACTGACCTGCTTTTTCCATTTTCTTTGATTTAATATATCCTACTAGTTATCTACTTGATCTCACAGGTTACTCAGGTTCTTAGGGATGAAAGGGCACAGGACAGAGAAGCAAATCAATTCTTATCAGCTGCCCTGTATATTAATGAATTCAAAGTCAACAAAGAATCCGAGATACGATTGTCATGATCTTCTCCCCCAACACTGCCCTTCTGCCAGTGTTCCTCCTCTCAGTATTAGGCATCACCACTCAACCATTTGCTTTTCTAGAAATCTTGGAATCATCCTTGATTTCTCACTTTTTCCTGCATCCAGCCCATCAGCAAATTCTGATAACTCTGGCATTGAAATCTACTCAGAATCCCTCCACTTCTCACCTCTTCTTCTATTCCCTACTTAGTTCAAGCCATAATTATCTCTCACCTTGACGGCTGCCTCCCAGTTACTCCCTACTTCTTCCCTTGTCCCTCTATCTTTTGTTCTCCTCCTTCAATCCTTTACTGTGGCCTACAAGTTCGTACTTGACCCTGCCTTTCACTCTATCCTATCTCACATTGAACTCCTCATCTTCACCTCAGTACACTCCAATCATAACCTTGCTTGTTCTCCCTAAAACATTCCAAGAAACTTCCTGGTTTAGTGTCTTCCCACTTCCTCTTCCCTCTGCTTGGAATGCACTTCCACAGAAACTTAAAAGTTTCTTCCACAGCTCTGACTTCATGAAGGCCTCTGTTCACAAGTTACTTTTTTAGAAAAGCCTTCCCTGGATTCCCTAATTTAAAATAGTATCCCCAGTGGAAGATATTGTGTTTATTTATATACAGCCAATACATTAATTAGAATCCTTTGCAGAGTAACTTTCCTCAGTTGTATCCTACTTCCTGGGTCTTCAGTCAATAAATTGCCTTACAATACACCCAATATCTTCCACTGAGAAAACTGACAGAAAAATTAATGAAAGAACAGTGTTAAATAAAATAGTATTTCTTCTTGATTTAGGTAAAAAAAATCTTTTCCAGGGTAAGATTCTGATCGCCTTTCTAGATTTCCCACCTTTTGGGGCCAAACCAATGTACACCTTCCATGTATAGACATATGCCCTTACTTGTGATTCTGGTTGCCATGAATTTATAAAACCAAATGCAACTTTACTACTGTGGACACATTTTCTCAGAACTTGAAAACATGTGCTCTGAGTCATGGTCACAAACAATCAGCTAAGAATAAAGCTCTTTAAAAATTATTTTAAAAAATAAAAATAACAAAACAAAATAGTATTCTTGATTTTCTCTATATCCTGCACTGCTTTTTTTCCCATAAAATTTATTACTTCTTGACATATATATAAAATACTGATGTAGTATGTCTTTTCTCTACAAGAATGCATGTTTTATGTGTTTGGGGACTTCTGTGTTTCATATACTGCTGTGCATCTAGCACAGAGAAAAGTCATCCCATAGTATACATTAAATAAATAATTATAGAATGGATAACTGAATGGTTACTCCTATGAGATCCTGAAATTAAGTATTGGTTTCTGCCTCATTTTAACACAGAACCTACAGACTATAGGATTGAGTTGTCATTTCATCCAAGTTTTTGGTAAGTATAGTCAGAAATCAGATATCTCTTTGCTCTTTGACTGTCACTATAATAAAAAGAAAAAAAATTAGAAAGAAAATTATTTTAAAAATAATGCATTACCAATCTTATTGAAAACGTGAGATGAAAATTCTTTCATTTCTTCCTTTCCTTCTTTTATGAAGGATATGGGACTGAAGAAATGACAGAGAGGTCACTGATAGTCTCACTTAGTACTTCCTGAATCAGGATTAATTTTTATGTCAGACATCCATAGTCTATGTAGCTCTGGGGATAGAGCTGAATGTTCAGCTTCTATTTCTGAACGTCTGATAGGTTTGCTGGGTGACCTTTGGATAGTTAATGTGTTAGCAGTGTGGACAAGAATATGGTAAAGATTGATGATATGAACTCCATGAATTGCTCAGAACTCTTTGGAGAGAATTATATGCCATTTTTTGCCTTATATTTAATGGCTTTATATCATTAAATAAACTAGGAGGAAAAAATCCACTTCTGGCAATGACAAAGTAGCTTCTATTAGACCAATATCATTGCTGTCAACAACTATAAAAGATATACAAAATTAATTTTACAGAATAGTTATTTGAAGGTATCAGAGCAGGAGCTAACACATGCAAAATTTGAAGGACCAATATCTCAGAGGGAAAAGAAATGTATTTAGGTAAGTCCAGAATCCTTTAACACTTTTGAATTTGATGTATTCATTGATTTTTAACTAGAGCAGGATAATAGGGTTAGAAGTCAATTTGCAGGTTAAAAGATAAACATATAAATAGGGCTTGTGGTAGTCTCATGTTACTAAAGTGGAAAATAATTAGAGTTCAGGGCCAACCAAGAATGAGATGACTTGATTAACATTTGAGACTTTTAATTGTGACTACTTAAAAGCCCACACCCTAGGAAACAGGACAAATTTAAAAAAAATATAATTCAAAAAGGCTTAAACCTTCCCCCAAACTATTTAAATTCTTAATTGATTTTTTGTTGTCTATTTCTACTGTAACTACCTGCCAAACAAAAATAAATTTTCTCTAAAGGAAGAGAATATTGCATAGAGTCATTGCAAGTTTATAAATACAATGTCTCGAATTTCATAAAAATTGCCAAATATACCAGTAAGCAAGACCAGATGACCAAAACCCAACATACAGACAATTTAAATATTAATAGAACCCATGCATGATCCAGATATTAGAGTTATAACAAGAAAACAACTTTTTTGAGTTTTGAGAGATTATAATAGACTCTGGATCCAAGTTTTATCAGAGACATGATTTGCAAATATTTTGTACTAATCGTGGCTTGCCTTTTCATTCTCATAACAGTATCTTTCAAAGAATAAAATATTATAAGATTGAAGCCCAACTTACAAATTTATGATTATTATTATTATTATTTTCTTATTTCAGGGTATTGTGAAGGTACAAACATTATGGATATACTTTATGTCTTTGTCTCACCCAAGCGAGGGTTAAAGGCATGCCCTTCCCCTATTATTTTATGCGTTGTGTATTTGATGTACGTTTTAAGAAATCTTTGCCTAACCCTTGCTCACAAAGATTTTCTCTTATATTCACTTCTAGAAGCTTTATAGTTTTAAGTTTGATATTTAAATCTTTAATTTATTTTGCATAATTCTTATATATTAAGATATGAATGAAAGCTCATTTTTTTCATGTATTTCAAGACTATTTGAAAAGGCAAATCTTTCTGTAGTAATTGCCTTTGCACTTTTGTGAAAAATCAGTTGTCCGTATATGTTGAGGTTTGTTTCATTGACCTGTTTGTCAAACTTTACATCAAAAACATATGCTTTATAAGTCTGGAAATCAGATACATTAGTTTTCCCAATTTGCCTTTCTTTTTCAAAGTCATTTTGGCTGTCTAGGCCCTTTGAATTTTAACATGAAGTTTAGAATCAGCTAGTTAATTTTTGAAACAAACAAAAAAAACCTTGCTGGCTTTTGGTTGAGAATGCTTTAATCTATACATCTGTTTGGAGAACTGACACCTTGACAAAATTGAGTCTTTTGAGTTATGAATAAGGTATATCTCTCCATTGATTTAGTTTTTTTATTTTACTTTCTATGATTAATATTTTGTAATCTTTAGTATACAAATCTTGCACATCTTTCATCAGATTTATCCTTAAGTAATTCATATTTTATGATGGTATTATATGTGACCTTGTTTTTCTATTTTTTAACTTTAACTCTGTGTACTGTTAGTCTGTAGAAATAAAACAAAATGTTGTATATTAACCTTGTATTATGTAGCCTTCCCTAAACTCACTTATTTTAGTTCTAATGGTTTTTCAAATAAAAAACAGGCAAAATGTTGGAAGTGGCACTCCACCAAAAAGATATACAGGTGGCAAATAAGCACATGAGAAGATACCAAACATTATTAGTATTTAGATAATTGCAAATTAAAAGCAAACAGCTATTAGATTAGCTAATATTTAAAAAACTAACCACACCAAGAGTTTGCAAGGATGTGGAACAACTGCAGTTCTCATATACCACAGATAAGAATGAAATGAAAATGGTACAATCTCTTTGAGAAATAATTTAGTGGTTTCTTACAATAGCATGCATACATCTACCATATGATCAGGCCATTTAACTCCTAGATATTTACACAAGAGAAAAGGAAGACAATGTTCATTTAGAAAAAACAAAAGAAAGGAAACTGTGTAAATGTTTACACTAGCATTATTTTCAATAGCCCCAAACTGGAAACAACGTAAGTGATCATCAAATAGTGAATGAATAAACAAATTTTATATATCTGTACAATGTAATACTATTCAGCAATAAAAACCAAAACAGTACACAATGCATGATTCCATTTTTATAAAATTTTAGAATATGGAAACCAATCTATAGTGGTGGAAAGCGTGTCAGTGTTTGCCTCAGAAACTTTTAGAAATCATTAATATGCTAATTGTCTTGATTATGGTGTTTTCATAAATATATATATATACATGTTAAATTGTGTTCTTTGGTATACTTTAGTTATATTTTATCCTTTTAATATTTGCTGTTGCAATTTGTTATGTATCAATTATAATTTAATAAAACTGTTCAAAAATTAACTAGCTAATTCTAAATTCATGTTAAAATGCAAAGGGCCTAGACAGCCAAAATGACTTTGAAAAAGAAGGGCAAATTGGGAAAACTAATGTATCTGATTTCAAGACTTATGAAGCATATGTTTTTGATGTAAAGCTTGAAAAACAGGCCAATGGAACAAACCTCAACATATATGGACAACTGATTTTTCACAAAAGTGCAAAGGCAATTAGTGCAGAAAGATTTGCCTTTTCAAATGGTCTTGAAATATATGAAAAAAATGAGCTTTTATCCATATCTTAATATATAAGAATTACCCAAATTAAATTACAGATTTAAGTATCAAACTTAAAACTATAAAGCTTCTAGAAGTGAATATAGAAGAAAATGTTTGTGATCAAGGGTTAGGCAAAGATTTCTTAAATCATATATCAAATACACAACACATAAAATAAAAAATTTGTAAGTAGAACTTCAATCTTATAATATTTATTCTTTGAAAGATAGTGTTATGAGAATGAAAAGACAAGCCATGATTAGTACCAAATATTTGCAAATCATGTCTCTAATAAAACTTGGATCTAGAGTCCCTTCTACCAGGTAAGGGCTCAGCAAGAAGACACCATCTGTGAACCAGGAAATGGGTCCTCACCCAACACCAAATCTGCCTAGATTTTTGACTCCTCAGCCTTCATAACTGCAAGAAATAAATTTCTGTTGTTTATAAGCCACTCAGTTTGTGTATTTTGTTATAGCAGCCTGAACAAACTAAGAGAGTTTAGCTACACTCTGGATACAAAATCAACATAACTTTTACAAATGTTATATATATTATGTACACACATCCACACATATCAAAATAAAACAAAAAATAAATTTACTTAAAACATAATATTTAGTATTATATTAAAAATATGATATAGCCAAGAATAAATACCTATACTCAAAATTAAAAATAAAATATAAGATTTGAATAAATGAAAGAACATACCACATTAAATAATCATAAAGCACAATATTATAAAGCTGTCAATTCTTATCACGTTTATTCTTAGATTCAATAAAATCCTAATGAAAATCTCAGTAGTTTTTTGGGGGGGATAATAGTAAATATTGGTGAAGATATGTTATAACTGAGATTTTTCTACATTGTTGATGAAAATTTAAGTTGATTCAACCATTTTGGAAAATTTTGCTTCAGTATCCGCTAAAGCAGAGTATAAACAAATCCTACTACTCAGCATTTCTTTTCATGTAACAGAAATATGAAAATGTATGCAACAGAGATCACACACACACACATATTAACAAAAGCACAATTGATAATCGTCAAAATTGGAAATAATCCAAATGTCCATCTATAGTAAAATAAATAAATGAATTCTATAGTATTCAATGGAATACTATATAATGATAAAAAAGTACAAGCTATTTGTAATATAAAAACATGAATTAATCCTCCAATCATAATGTTGAACTAATGATGTCTTACAAAGTTATATGCTATATGATTTTATAGACATAAAATGAAAAATTAGGCAAAACTAATCCATCACACTGAAATTGAAGAATGGTAATCTTTGGTGCCAGACTGGGGGCAGAGGTTGGGCTACTATTAACAGTGAGTGAGAAAAAGACTGTAAATCTATTTATTTTGGGTCTCCAAGATGGAGGTGACATCAATGTGTTTATCTGTAAAAATTCGTTGAGCTGTATACTTGTGATCTTCACACTTTTAAATGTATATTATACTTCAAATACAATATTTGCTTTAAAAATGCAAATAAAAATACCCAATTACATAATTTCTATTATCTAAAATAGCAGTATCTAGAGCATTTCATTAAATATGATCAAGTTTTAGTTACCCATATGAGCATTGCATGATTTTTCAGTCATCCTGCAAAAGATCATAATTCCAGATGGATTTCTCCACATCATAAAGACCATTATTCTCTGCCTTTCCATTATTTGGATGTTTGTATTTGGATTTCATGATTAACAAAAAAGAAAATAATTTGGGAGACATAGATAGCATTTCCAGAAAACACTCAAGTAGCATATGCCAAAACAAGCATAAATGAACTTCAGATTATTGCCTTCTTGGGATTTTCTGTGTTTCTCTCTTAGGTTTAGCAAATGAAATCAAAAAGTAGAGTGTCTCATGGCTTGCCGTTCCTCTGAGAGATTTCTGAAGGCTTGACTGATGAATATACATTTGATCTACTTCTCTACGGGTACAAACTCAGATGCCTGCAGGCACCAGCTGGAAACAGAAAGGAGGTAAGTGGGCTGGGTAAAATGGCAGAAAATCACTAAGTACAAAATAAATGGAACCAGTGTAAGCATGGTGATAAATGACATCTGACACCAGGAACTGATGGGAGCCATGGTCCGAAGGAAAACACATGTCCTGTCCAAAGGCAGGGCTGTTCATCTCTGTGCAGGAATACAGGCACAGTGTGTTTGACTTTTGATTTGTGAAGAGAAATTTGGAACCCAGAATTTGGTATACAAATTTCTCAATGTTTAAATATTGATAATTAATTCAAAAGTTTGCAAAACAATGTGTAATAAAACCAAACCAGATCTGTGTGAGAAAACCAGCCTATTTTCATCTTCTGCTCTAATAGAGAAATGTTTCCAAATTTCAGCCCTAGAAGTAAGTGTACTTCTAAGCAATAGTGATTATTTTTTACATTACGAATATGAATTATATAATGATAAAGTTTTCCATTTTTCTCTGATTGCTAAAATCACAGGTTTGAATTTATGATTTTTCTTTAGATGACATATATATATTTTTTTCAGTTACTTAAACTTACCTCTGATTTTATATAACTATATATAATAACAATATAATAACTACACTTATTTTGCATTTGCTCTAACTTCTTCACATACTTGGCTTTGATTTGTCACATATACCACTGCATATTTTAAAGCCGTTTCAAGTATTTTTGGAATAAGGCTTGGTTCTATACAAATCAATCAAATGAATCAAGATATGATGATACAGACAAAGTCTTCATAAAAACAAAACAGGTGTCATCCTGGGATAATAATATCTGAGAGCAATGTATCTAAAAAATGTTGATACAGCAAGAAAAATCTGAAATATAGCTAGAAAAATAAAAGTCACACAATCCACTTAAACACACTTCAGGGAAAAAAGTGCTCTGGCCTAGCAATATATTTAACCTTATTATGGGGATGTCCATCTCATGTATAATACTTCTGTGGAGATATCCACACGAGTTATGAGAGAATAATAATAAAATAGTCAAATCAAATATTCCTATCCCATTGCATTAATACAAGTCCATAATCAAACAACCCTGTAAACTTGCATCATAATCCCACGTAGTGTTCCCAGGGAGGAAGATTTCGTTGCTCAGAGGACCTATTCTAGTCTAATTTATACTGAACTTTTGTTAGCATCTGTGCTGTGAAACTGAATCACCTCATCTCTGAGGCCACGAGAAGCTCCTATCTCTGACCTTTCAAAGCTCAATGCTGGACACATAAATTTGCCAAGATAGTGTCTCTCTGAAAGATAGCCAGCTAGTTCTGGTGAGATTATAAATTCTTTATTTGAATATTTACCATAAGCATATATACATATATATACACATTTATTAATGGAAAGAAACAAGAAAACTATCGTGTAATAGACACACGTTATAGGACAGGCAATCCATACACACAAAATGTTCTTTGTCTTTGCAACAACAATGAAATATATATATATTCCTCTATTTCACTGACGAAAGAACTGAAAGGAGGAATAAACAAATTGACTGCCTAAGATTGCACAATTTGCATGAGATAGAGCCTGAATTTCAATCCAAGTCTGCTTCACATTAAAACCTTTATATTATTCCTAGACACTCTTCCTGCTGTGGCTTAAATAACAGATAGCAGTGATTTACAGAATAGAAGAACCATTTAGGTCCTAGAAGACTTCAGTTATGTTGAATAGCCCTTTAATTAAGTGGTCATGTATGTTGTGCAAAATGACCGATACAGTTAGTCACTTTAAAATCCAGGCCAGTGATTCTTGCTGTAGAAGTCTTTTAAATCAGTCTATAAATATACTTTAGAAGAATGTTTACAGAGTATTCAGTAATTTGAGCAGAATCATATAGACAATCTCAAAAAGCAGCCAGGGATGCTAAATGTGTACTTTTATTATTTTACTCTCTGGAAGTTATTCTTCATGTAGGTACTCCAGAAAATGCTGACATAGAGTGAATGTGACATTTTCAAGGACTATAGTGTGCTTTGGAGGACAGTTTTGTATAACTTGTTTATTGGGTTTCCAAAGCCTTTGGATATTTTATGACAAAACTTTGTGACTTCTATTTATAGAAATTTCCTTTGTAAAGGGAATCCATTTATAATAACCTAATTTCTGGCAGGGACAAATTGTCTTACATCCTGTTTTCTCCATCCCTATTAATAAATGACAGGGAAAACAACGACAATCTGATTCTCCTTGTATTTTCGTTTCCATGGTTATCCCATCACACTTTGAATGTCATGTTCTTTGTTAGATGGTGTAATTAACACATAAATTTACAATGAGATCACATCTAATGCAGGGACTAGATTCTAAAATCTATTGTTTAGGTAAGAGTGATAGCCAAAATTACTCTTGAAAATCGCTGAAATCTTGATGGAATTGCTCAGATCTGGGCTGTAGTGGCTCAAAATCCAAAATTAATTAATTTATTTATCTTTGCATTTTCCTGTGGTTTTTTACCTTGGGGCAAAATAAAGGGTCAAACATAGAAATCACTCACGCTTTCTTTCTATTCTTCTCCCCTTTATAAATAGTTATACTCAGAAAAGTAAAATGCATATGTGATGCAATACTGTTGTATTATTATGTCATTTGCAGCATAGAAACTATTTCTTCCTAGAAGATGACTTTGCTATCTCAATTCTATTTCATTGTAGGTTCATCTCCTAATCTAGTTCCCAGAAGGCATCCTTATTTCCAAGTAATTATAGCTCTTATGTACTGTGAAAAAAACAAACAAACAAACAAAACCACAGTAAACTGAGAAGATAGAAAAGCAAACATCATTCTTCGCGGTAGACCTGAAAATTATCGTATAACTCAGCTCCAATCTCCCTCAACTGTGGTCCCAGTTTAGCACTGTTCACACAAGGACTCAGGGAGACTCATCCATTTGTGCCACTTGGACAAGCTTGCCGGGCTCTTTCCCACAGCAGATCCTAAAGGGACCCTAAATCTCAGCTCTAGCTCCTCCCAGCTATGGTCTACAAACAATCCTGCCCCATAGGATCTGCTGGGAATCTTGTCCACCCATGCTACCAGGTTGGGCTTGCCAGCAGCAGTCCCACAGGAGATTCTGAACTAGCCTTTAAGTTTGGTATCGGCTCCCCGCCAGCTATGGTCTGCAAGCAGCTCTGTCTAGCTGGGAATGTTCCGGGAGACATGCCCTTCTGAGTCTCTGCGGTGTAGTTGTGAATTTCTGTCCTACGGTGAATTCTCAAATGGCCTAAGTTCTCAGTCCTGTCACCTGTCATCTGTGCACTGAGAAGAGCTCTTTCTGTCTGGGGACCTGGAGAGAGCTAAGGGCATCAGTGCCCCTGCAGGGTAAAATCTTGACCTTGGCTGTAGTCTGAAAGAAGGCCTGCTCACCCAGGATACCATTCAGAGATACACCTATCTATGAATCTGGAAACAATGCTGAAAATCTTAGTCTTGGCTACAGACCCTGAAACAACCTTGTGTCTCAGTTTCAGTCCATCTCAGTCACAAACAAGGCAGTACACACACCCTGGGGACATATCCAGGGATCTAATGGGAGCCCTGCTGGAGACCCAGAGGAAGCCACACCCATAAGCACACATGGTAACAGGATCACAACCTGCAAACCCAAAAGCAGATCCTTATTTCAGTACTGGCCCCACAGACCAAGGTCCTGCAGATACACCAGTCCACCCAAGGATCAGATAGAACTCATGATCACTAAAGCCCCTGGTAACAAGCCCACTAACTTTAGTCTCCTCTGCAGACCCCATATCAGCCATGAGACTCAGATCCAATTCCACTCAACTGCAGCCCCCGAGGCAATCCCATCATCCCAAAGACCTAACAGAAGAGTTAAACTTGCTGAAACCAGTACATAAAGACTCAAAGACGGGTTTGCTCCTTCAAATACACAGATATCAACACTCACCAATGTGGATAACAAAGAATCAGTCAAACATGATGCCACCAAAGGAAATTAATAAAGCTCCAATAACTGGTCCCAAAAAAATAGAAATACACAAATTGCATAAAAAAGAATTCAAAATAACTATCTTGAAGAAGCTCAATGATATGTAAGAAGATACAGATAGATAACTAAAGGGAATTAGGAAAACAATGCATGAACAAAATGATAAGTTTAATAAAGAAATAGAAACCATAAAAAGGAATCAAACAGAAATTCTGTAACTGAAGAAAATAATGACAAAATACCATGACTGAAACTCATAAATGCAACATGGTATCCTGGAACAAACAAACAAACAATGGCAACAACAAAAACATCAAAAAACTACTGAACTTAAAAGAGAGCTCAACAGCAGATTTGTGCATGTAGAAGAAAGAATTACTAAGCTCCAAGAATGTGCATTTGAAATTATTCAATTAGAGAAACAAAAAGGAAAACCTAAACATAGGGAAAATAGCATAAGAGACCTATGGGATACCATCAAATGTATAAATATATGAATTATGGGAGCATCAGAAAGAGAAGAGAGTAAGAAAGGGGCAGAAAGCTTATTTAAACAAATATTGTTTGTAAAGTTCTCAAACATTGGGAGCAGTATTGAGATACAGGTTCAGGAAGCTCACAGGACTCCAAGCAAGATCATCAAGAGAAATATCCTATGGAATAGGAGGAAATTTTTCAAACCATAAATATGATAAGGAGCTATTATCCACAATAGATGAGGAACTTAATATCAATAAAACAACCCAATTAAAAAATTGGCATAAACCTAATCAGACATTTCTCAAAAGAAGTCATATGGATGATCAACAAATACTTGAAAAAATGCTCATCATCAGTTATCATCAGGGAACTGCAAACTAAAATCATAATGAATTATCACTTCACACCTGTTATAATGGCTATTATAAAAAAGATGAAAGGTAACAAGTTTTGGTAAGGATATGGAGAAATAGGAAACTTTGTGCATTATTAGTGGAAATATAAATTAATAGAGCCATTATAGGAAACAGTATGAAAGTTCCTTAGAAAACTAAAAATAGAATTATCATATAATTCAGCAATCCCATTCCTGGGTATATATCTGAGAGAAATGAAATCAGTTTGCTGAAGAGATATTTGCACTCCCATGTTTATTGCGGCATTATTCACAATAGCTAAGATATGGAAACAACTTAGCTGTCTATCATTGGATGAATGGATAAAGAAAATGTGTATGTATACAATGGGACACTATTCAGTCCTTAAAAAGAATAAAATCATGTCACTTGTGACAACATGGATGAATCTAGAGGACATTATGCTAAGTGAAATAAGCCAGGCACAGAAAGACAAATACACTATGATCTCACTTATCTGTAAAATCTAAAAGAACTCATAGAAATAGAGAGTAGAATGGTGGTTATCAGAGTCTAAGGGAGGAGAGTGGATGGGAAAAAGGGAGATATTGACCAAAGGATAAAAAATTTAATTTAGACAGGAATAGTAAGATTTAGTACTCTAATGCACAGAATACTGAACATAAAAAACCCATGTATCAAACATTTCAAAAATACTGAAAAAGTGGATTTTAAGTATTTTTAACACAAATATAATGAGAAGTATGTGAGGTGATGGATTTGTTAATTAGCTTGATTTAATCATTCCACAATGTAAACGTATATAAAAACATCATATTGTACCCCATAAATATATAATATATGCAATTTTTGTCAACTAAAAATGAAATTTAAAAAGATCTAAATAAGATTTTTTTGAAAGAATAAAGAAACCTTTATTTATTTATTTATTTATATTTCTGCATATTATGGGGGTACAATTGTTTAGGTTACATTGCCCTCTCACCCCCAGCCAGAGCTTCAAGCGTGTCCATCACCCAGATGGTGTGCATCTCGCTCATTATGTTTGTATATACCCATCCCCTCCTCCCCACTACCATCTGCCCGACACCAGGTAAATGTTATTCCTATATGTGCACTTAGGTGTTGATCAGTGAAACCAATTTGCTGGTGAGTACATGTGGTGCTTATTTTTCCATTCTTGGGATACTTCACTTAGTAGAATGAGTTCCAGCTCTATCCAGGAAAATACAAAAGGTGCTGTATCACCATTGTTTCTTACAGCTGAATAGTACTCCATGGTATACATATACCACATTTTATTAATCCATTCATGTATTGATGGGCACTTGGATTATTTCCATATCTTTGCAATTGTGAATTGTGCCACTATAAACAATCGAGTGCAGATGTCTTTTTTATAGAATGTCTTT
>CAUYSK010071884.1:0-19075 GCA_963575035.1 Avahi laniger | reverse complement strand
CCTTTATCAGATGTGTAGAGAGCAAATATTTTTTCCCATTCTGTGGGCTGTCTATTCACTCTAATGATAGTTTCCTTGGCAGTGCAGAAGCTTTTTAATTTGATTAGATCCCACTTATTTATTTTTGTTGCTGCGGCGATTTAACACGACCCATGAAAAGATGGGAGGACTTCTTTCCTACCTTTGGATTGTATTTGAATTTATATTAAGGAAAATGAAAAGGTCCAGGCATTTTATCAATTTTAATTGCTGTTAACTATGGTTGTTCCTCCAAGTATACATGGTTTATTCAAAACCTCCCATTCATTATCACAGCTTTCCTCCCTGTGTCAAGTTTAGCAATAGCTCCCAAGGCCATGCTACTTATTTGCTCTGGACCACTGCAATTGAGGGCCCACTCTAGATCACCAATGTAACCTAACTTTACACAGAAAGCAAGTACTGGAGGCAGGTCATGGCCCTTTTCAGTTTTTGAAGTTGTAATCATATTAGTGAGCCTTTATCCTTAAAACATAAGGATCAGGGGACTGCTATTCCTGAATAAAATGTAGTAGGTCATGGCAGACCAGAATTCTCATTGCAACAATTAGAAAGAGCCAGATAAATTATAAAAGTCACATTTTTAGGGATCTCAGAAAATGAAGAAGCATTGAGGCCTACATAAATGACCAGTTATTTTCTTCCTTGGGGACATTTTACAATTCTGGATGTGGACTAATAATTCGACTTGTCTTGTAAAGAAGGAATCTGCTTGGGGAAAGAGAAACCAGAGAGGTTTTTGGTAGTCATGTGGTACCAGTGAAAGAAACTAGAAACTTGAAAAGTGCCAAAGGCATAGCTGGTTTTCCCCATGGGACATCTTCTGAGTTTAGGAGCTATGCAAAGAAGGCCAGGACATTTGGTGGAAGGCTTTCAACAGGCATAATAAAATCTCATCTAGTTTCATAGTACTAAGGAGAAAAAGTCTAACTAGAGAAAGAAGTCTTGCCAGGCATCCCTTAGGAGATCTAGATTTTGAAGTTGTCATGGGGCAAGAGATGGAAGGCTAAAGAGCTAAGTTCAAAACCTCTAAAGTACAGCACTAAAATCCCCACGATCTTTCAGAACTGAAATGATAGCATTTCTGCAGGCTCCAATCAAAAGCCCAGAAGAGCTATGTTTGAGGAACAGAGAAAAATCAGAAGTGGACTAAGTCTTACTAAAGCTGCAACTTAACCCCTACTGAGCTCAAAGATAAACTCCTTATCCTATTCGCCTTTCCAAAGAGGAATGTGGAAATCTTCTCTAGTGTAAGGCGCCAATTAGAGCCTCTGCTGTACTTTTATATACAATGTCTGGCTTATAATGAAAAACTCCTAGACATGCAGAGAAGCAGGAAAAAGTGACTGATAATTATAATCAAGAGAAAAGATAAACAATAGAAGCAGACCCACAGATAATTCAGATTTTGAAGCTAGCAGACAAGGACTTTTAAAAAACTGATTAATATAGTATATGAAATAGGAAAAAAGAGAGAAAAATAGATGAAAAGATAAAAAATATCAAAAGAATTAAAATCTATGTAAAAGAGTCAAATGGACATTCTCTATCTAACATATAACACATGAGGTTAAAAACACATTGGATGCATTTAACAGCAGACTGGACAAAGAAGTAGATAAGATTATTAGACTTTAGGATAATAGAAAATATACAAATTCAAGCACAAATGGAAAGAATGAATAAAAACAAAACTGAGCATAAGAGACTTATAAAACAAGGTCAAAGGTCGATCATATTTAATTGGAATCCCAGAAGAAGAGGAGAAATAAATTGGAGCAGAAGCAATATTTGAAGAAAGAATGGCCAAAATTTTTCCAAAGTTGATAAGATATTATCCCACAGATTCAAGCTCAGCAAATTCTAAGCACAATGAATTTTTTAAAAATGTGTACACAAAGAGTGCAATGCGCACCACGCAATGGGATGGACATATTTGAAACCTGGACTGAGGGGGAGGGGGGGCAAGGGCAACACACGTAACCTAAACATCTGTACCCCCATATTATGCTTAAATAAAAAAAAAAAAGAAAAATCCAGCAACAACACTTAGACATATTTTTGTCAAACTTCTAAAAATCGAAAATTAAGAGAAAGTCTTAAAAGCATACAAGGAAAAAATACATTAACTTCAAAGGAGCAACAATAAAACTGATGGTTGACTTTTTAACATAAATTATAGATGCCAGGAGATAAGGAGGTAACATTTCAGAGTACTGGAACAAAAGACTGTCAATCTAGAATTCTATACTTATTTAAAATATCATTTAACAATGAAGACAAAAAAAATTTTCATACAAATAAAAATGACAGAATTGTTCATCAACAGATCTTCATTACCAGATCAATTAGAGCAAAAATTTAAAGCTAGAGAAAAATGATCAAATAAAAGCATGGAACTGAAAGAAGGAATGAAGAACATCAGAAAGTATAAATATGAAGGTAAATATAAAATACTATTGGTTTTCACATAACAATAATAAAAATGTCTGGTGGGAATTATAATATTACAAATAAAATATGTGACAACACAAAGATTGGGATGAGCTGTATTAAGTCAAGAATGTATATTATAATCTCCAGAGAAACCTTAAAAGAATAATATTTAATACAATAATTTGTAGCTAACCATATAATAACTAAATAGAAAATAAAATCATAAAACCTACTTGATTAATCCAAAATAAAACTAGAAATAAAGAATAAATAAACAAAAAATAGATGAGCAAATAAAAAATAAATAGCAAGATGGTGGACTTAAACCCAATGATATCAATAATTCCATTCAATATAAATAATCCAAACAGTCAAATTTTTTAAAAAAAGACTGTTAGGTTAAATAAATTTTAAAAACTTGACTATGTGCTGTAGACAATAATTACTATACATACAGAGATTCAAAAAGGGTGACAGTGAAAGGATGATAAGCTACACATCATCTTGACAGTAACGAAAAGAGAGCCGATGTCATTATTCTAATAGCAGACATTACCAAAATACTCTGTGTATTGGTCTTACATTTTTTTTCAAAGGATTCAAATCATACAGAATATGTTGTCTGACTACAGTGGAATTAAAATATAAATCAATCAGAGAAAGACAATTAGAAAATCTCCCAAATATTTAGAAATTGTGCAATATACTTCTAATAACTCAAGGTTCAAAAAATCAAATAAAAGTAGAAAATACTATGGACTGAATGAATGACACTAAATGACACTTAAAAAGTAGTGTATTAAATAGTGATGCCAAAAAGGAAATGTACAGTTCCGAATGCAAATGCATATTTGCAGGGGAACAAAATACTAAAAAACAATAAACTTAATTCAGATAAATGTAATCTGAAGAAAATAGTAATAAGCAGAATTAATAAGTATGAGAAACATATAATAGGGAAAGCAAACAAAGCCAAAAGTTGGTTTTTTTAAAATATTAATATAATAGATGAACCCTTGGTAAAACTGATCTAGAAAAAATGAGAGAAAAAATGTAAATTACCAATATCAGGAATAAAAGAGAGGATATTGCTATAGACATTTAATAGGTAAGAGCATATTATAAATAATCTTGTATCACTTTATTTTAAAACTTGAGATAAAATGGATAAAATCTTTTTAAAAAATAAACTTTCCAAAATGAACACAAGAAGAAATAGAAAATTTCAATAGTTCTATATCTATTAAAGAAATTAAATCTATATTTTGAATTCTGCTATATCTATGAAATTGAATAGTTTATATCTACTAAAAAATTAAAAGAAATTAAAAATCTTTTTACAAGGGCTACAATGGTGAATCTTTACAAATATTTAAGGAAAAATAATATCAATCTTATATAAACTTTTCCACCTCACTTTACTATGTTTCTTCACTCTTGGCTAGACAAATCAGGAATTCAGTCTGAAAGGAAAAAAAAGTAGACAAGTGTTCTTAGAACTGTCTCCAAAGTGATGTGAACTACAATCTCCCATCAAATTTGCTCTCTTGATCAGAAATACTACATTTTAGAAAGAGTTTACTCCCCATGGGGGCAAGAAGAGTTCTTATCTTTAGAAATATAATCCTATTCTAGTTTCTTACTGTGGGTGGGGGGTAAAGGATGAAAAGAATTGGATGGTTTTTTGTTTATTATAAGTCTATAGGAGAAGAAAAAAAGATACAAATGAACATTTTCAATAAGTTCATCAACTCACGGGTAATATAAAGTACTTAGGATAGTGTTTAGCACATAGCAATCCCTCAATTAATGTTTTTTGGGTTCTATTTTCACTTTAACTTTCAAATGTATGTATTAACAACTTGTAGTAGATACTTGTTTTTTGCCCCTTGCTTCTAGTCTATCTTCTTGGGCAATATTCTTAAAATTTTCCCATGTGAGGACTATCTTATCTCTATTTACAACCCATTTGTAGATGGCCCTGTATTTGGACTTCAGAGGTCAAAAATGCACCATGGACCAATTAAGTCCAGAGAGACAGTGATGGTTAATCTTACGTGTCAATTTCACTGCCATGGGATGCTCATGGCCAAACATTATCCTGGGTGTGACAATGTTTTTGGATATTGGTAGAATGCGTAAAACAGATTGCCCTCTCTGACGTGGGTGGGTCTTATCCGTCAGTTGAATTCCTGACTAGAACAAAATGGTGGACCTTCCCCCAGGTAAGAGAGAATTCCTCCTGCCTAACTGCCTTTGAACTGAAACACCAGCATTTCCTGGGTTCTTTGGACTGGAACTGCATCACTGGTTCTCCTGTTCTCAAGCTTTCAGACTTGCAGGGGAACTACACCATCAGCTCTCCTGGGTCTCTGTATGACTGACTCACTCTGCAGCTCACACACTTATCAGCCTCCATAATCATGTAAGCCATGACTGTAATGTAAGGAATCATGTAATTCCTTATAATAAATCTCTTTATATATATACACATACAGATACTTATGTAATATATTCTATATATGAGGAGTCAATAGGCAGACTGGGAAGTGGAGCCAGCTCAGAGGATGGTGAGCAGAGGCAGGGATCCTGGGAACATTGGCTAAGCCCTCATCGAAGTTGCACCTAAAGCTCCCTGGACCTTTTGACTTTTCAGCATATATCAGGCAAAACATTCCTTTTTTCTTATGACAATTTAAATTGGATTCTCTGTCACTTACAACCAAAAGAATGTTTTGCTTAATAAACACACGCACACACACACACACACACACACACACACACACACACACACAGATGCTCCTGATTTTTCCTCTTTATTTTTGTCGAGTCTGATTAAAGTCTGCTTTACTTAACAGTGAGGGCATTTTGTTTGCTTCTCTTAGCCCAGCACTGACTAGTAAAACTTTCTGCAGGGATGGAAATGTTTTACATCAGCACTGTCCAATGAAGCCCCCGCACTGGATAAAAAGAGAATGTCGACCAAGATGGGCAGAAGGTCTGATGGAGAAGAAGAAGCTAGCAGATGAGGAATGGCCAGTAGGGTAGGAAGAGTCCAGATAAATACATAGCACAGAAGCCTAGAGAAGAACATTGTCTCAAGAGGGAGGAACCGGCCACCCATATCGAATGCAGCTAAGAAATCAAATAAGCTGTGGGCAGAGAAGTGCTGATGGTAAATGCCGTTTCAGCAGCGTGGCGCAGAGGAGAGCCCATTGGAGGGGCTGCGGAGAAAGGAGAGATGAAGACACATAGACATGAAGGCAGATGACTCTTTCCAGGAGTTTTTGGGTGAAGGGAAACAGGGAACTGAGCAGTAGCTAAAGGGGACATGGGGTCATTTTTTTTTTTCAGATAGGTGATACTAGGTCATTTTTATATGCTGGTGGGAAAGATCTAGCAGTGAAGAAGTCAATAGTGCACAAGAGAAGGAGACAACATCCTTGAAAAGGGGAGAGAGGACAGGATCCAGAACGCACACACATTCTCTGAAAGCAAGACCCTTTGTATTTAATACAGATCTGACTCAGTAAATAAACTGAAACTTGAAAAGGTGGAAACAGAAAGCCACAGTGTTTTTTCCCACCACCAGGCCATGAAACTAGTACTCTCAACTTGTACTTTCCTGCTCCCGGACAAAACCTCCAGAACATCTCATGGCTTTTTCAGTTACTCTCAGTTAACAACAATAAAAATCCATTGGTTGAGTTTAGCACTCAGTATACTATCAAAACTCCAGAATATATTTAAAGTTTCTCTCCTTCTCTCACTCTGGCCTACCCCACACTAGGAAACTATCAGGGAGGGAAGGGGAAGGAGAGGTTGTTTCTTCTTTCATGCATGTTCCACCTCATCCACTAGTCAGTCTGACCTGAATTTTTGGCACTGCCACAGTTGAAATTCAGTATAACAAAGGGAAAGGAAGAAACACCTTATTTGAATTGGTGTGCTGTAATTTGACCTCAATGTCCTTTGGAGGGCAGAATTTAAATGCTAATTTTCTCTCTTCCTGAAGCATTTTTACAGCTCCTTTAAAGACTTGCACTAGGTGAGAATCTCTCAAAGAGAGCAGCAGAATCCTGCCCCATGGTTTCTGACAGTTCAACCCCATCTGTTGGGGTCACCTTCCCTTAAGGCAGTCCCCTTAGAGTTCATTACAGAATGACCCAGTCTGGTCCCTTCCATGAAGTCCTCATTTGACTGAGGGGAAACACCCTACTCTTCCGAACTGGAGAAGTACAACGCGTGACCAATAAAATTCTCTACTCCATGGCTGCAAAGGAGCAAGCTGGAGACAATCTCTCCTCTTCACTTTTTATGTGTTCCTTCATACTCCAGGGAACACATGTCAACTTCACTGATAGCTTCTCTTCCAGCTGCCCTTAGTTGGTTTGAAATGGCAGAAATATTCCCTCTCCTCCCTCCACGCCACCCCCACACACTGACTTCTCTCTGCAAAGATGCTCTCTATTATATCACCTGGGGGTGGGCACTGGACTAATGCCAGCAGAACAGACATCACAGCCTCTAAGCACATCCTGCCTAGATGTTCTAACACCTCCCTCTAGAATACTAAAATATTTGGTTCTCAAATTTGGAACCTCTGCTAAAACTCTGAAAGCAAAAGAACCTCATTTTACTATTTTGTAGGAAATATATAAAAATGAGGCTGAGTACATAAAGAGTGCCGCTATTGTGGCCAGAGTTGGCTTGATATTGCATTGACTCCCATAAAGTCTTCCTTTTGGCACCCTTCTTCCTAACTGTTCATATTTCTGCTATATATGTTGCAAATATAATCCCCACCTTTCACTTGCCCTTTAACCTTATTTAGGGTATATTTTGTCATGTAGATATTTTAACTTTTCAAATCTATTGCTCTTTTCTTTTAGATTTTCTTGGTGTTGTCTTATGCTTACAAAGGCCTTTCCTATTTCATGATGATAAAAATACTCATCCTTCTAGGTTTTTGTTGTTATCCTCATGTGAATCATTCTTTCATTTAGAATTTACCACAGTATAGCCTGAATATGGGGATCTAACTTTTCCCCCCAAATGTTTGAAAAGAGGTCTTACACATCCTTCTCCAATCTGAATGGCAGCATGAAAGAGTGAATGAAAAACAATGCTGGCAATTAGTCTGATGGGTTCTTATTTTTTTACCACTGCTTCAGAACAAAGAGAAGGGATTGAATTCCCATTTTGCAGAGGTTACAACTCCCTCTTTGTTTTTGCCATTATCTTCCTTGAGTCCAAACAATAATTAGCAAAACAGCCTAACTGGAAAAATAGCTTCTCTAAGACGTGTGGATACTTTCTTAAGTGTGTGCTGGCTAAGGTCTTATCATAATTTTCTTAAGGAGCAGCTCTCTTCCCATTCTGGATTCCAGGCCAATGATGTGATCTTTGGCAATCTACCCTGGAAGAAATAATGCTGAATCCCATTCATTCCTGGCTGTGTTTGGGTGAGGGTCTATGGAGTGTGGGTATGTTTGTGAGGGTGGGGGGGTGCCAAAAAAGAAGGCAAGTCATATAAAAATTATGTCTGTTTAAAAATTGACATATTTAAATTCCTGCAAAGATTCCAGGCACTGTTTTCATATAGCTGAAAAATCACAAAACTATTCTGTCCACATATATTCTATCTTACCATAGCCTTCGTGGATTTATATATATCAAAATGCTCAAGGGCCGCTTCCTGAATTTCTGCCAAATGTTCCAATAACACTTCATCTTGGATTAATTCAAATTCCAAGGAAAACACCAAAGTGATTTATGACAAGGAAAAAGAGATACGTGAACTAAAATAACACATAGTCAATAGTAATTTACAAACTGTAGATAATTTTATGCCGATACTCAATATGGGAAAAGCAAGTCTTATAGGAATTTCCCTTTTCTTCCCCAATATAGGCGGCCTGTATGTATGGACATCACTGCTTACAGTAAGTGGAAGACCTTGCGTTTCCCTTCTAAAAATAGGTAAGGGACTCTGTAAAAAGAAATATGTCTCACATCAAATAGTCCCTTTTACTCATTAAAACAAGTATTTATATTTTATATTTTACCATATAAAGATAAAAATTATTTATGGGGTTAAAAACAGATGAATATGTGAACTTTGTTGGAATGGATCTGGAGTTAGAGTTTGGACTGAAAATTCCAAAATTCTAATTTATCTGAAAAATGTCAATGTATCAAGTCAACTTTTATCTTTGCAGGGATATTATTGCATCCTTCACTGCAGTGAAATATTAAAGCTGCTGTATTATTTTACTCATAAAAAATGTCTATCTCAAAGCATATGGAAAATATACACACTTTGACTTATTAATCACTGGTCTTTCACCAATGATTATATGGTCATATGTCACTTAATGACAGGGATACATTCTGAGAAATGCATTGTTAGGCAATTTCATCATTGTGTGACCATCGTCAACTGTACTTACACAAACCTAGATGGTATAGCCAACTACACATCTAGACCATATGGTACAGCCTATTGTTCCCAGGCTACAAACCTGTACAACATACTGTAGGCAACTGAAACACAATGGTAAGTATTTGTGTATCTAAACATAGAAAAGGTACAGTAAAAATATGGCATTATAATATTACAGAACTGTCCATATATGTGGTCCATCATTGACCGAAACATCATCATGTGGCTCATGACCACATATTTTAAAAAATTCCCAATTTTATTTTATCCAAGTAGTTAAATTCTTAATGAATTTTGTCTCCAAAATTTATAAAAGAGAAAAATAAAGGACAGTTCACTTAATAATTGGTTAGGGTAGAAAAAGTTTAAAGCTTACAAATTGGAAAGAATAGTTCTATAAAAATAGCAAAACCAAAAGGCTTTTAAAGTTACCAAGCAACTATGACAGGAGATTGTGATGCTGGATGAAAAGGACTATTTAGACTGTTCCTTTAAAAATCAGCTAGACATGTCACTTTTCGAAAATTGATATCAAGCAAGAGATTAAAAGCCCTTATTCTAGAGTATTTATATAGTGCAAAGTTTAGTTGTGGTAGGCAGAATAGTGGCTCCCAAAGATGTTTGGGTCCTTTTCGCTGGAACTTATGAATATATCACTTACTATGACAAAAGGAACTTTGCAGATATAATTAAGTTGAGGATCTTAAGATGGTGAGATCATTATTCATAACAAATTATAATATCTGTATTATCTGGGTATGCCAATGTAATTATAAGGGTCCTTATAAGAGGGAAGGCAGGAGGGTCCAAGTGAGAGGAGAAGATGTGATGATAGAAGCAGAGAGTTAGGATCAAAGAGAGATTTGAAGATGTTACATTATTGGCTTTGAAAATGGAAGAAGGGCCTATGAGCCAAGAAATGCAGGTGAGGGGTCTTTAGACACTGGAAAAGGCAAGGAAATGGATTCTCCCCTGGAGCCTTGAGAGGAATACAGCCCTGTCAACATCTTGACTTTAGCTCAGTGAAACTGATTTGGGACTTCTGACCTCCAGAACCATTAGATAATAAATTTGTTTTAAGTTACTAAATTTGTGGTAATTTTCTACAACAGCAGTAGGAAACAAATACATTAGTTTAGCCCAAACCAGCTGTGAAATGCATACATTTGCATTTATTTAAAAAAAGGAGACCTCAATATGGGCCTCACGACATTCCAAATGAAGAGCTTTGTGGAACTGTATTCTGGACAGGTGGGTTCACAGGGCTAGCAGCCTGGAGTAAGTGGAGGGAAAGGAGCTGGGGATGAACTGATGGTTAGGAGGGACCACATCTGCAGTGGCAAAGACACAAGGTAAGGGGATGAGGGTCAATGAGGGACAGCAGCATCTCTGCAATGAGTGTTTCAAGGTGAAGACCAACTCCAGCGGATGGCTTGGTAGAGACCCTGATCACTATACTCATTTTTAATTTTCCTCTTTCTAATCAGCCAACAGCTAGCTGGGAATTTACACAGATTTGCTCCATTTACAAATGTCTCTAGAAATGTTTACTGCATGATTTGGAAATGTGCCTGGGGTTGAGGGTGGTTTCCTGGGAGGTGGGGGAAAGACAAGCACAATTAGTCTTCATCCTGTTTCCTGGTGAGATGACCTGCTGTGGATCCCTGAGGACAGGCTTGCGGACTGCAGAGCTGTTCTTCTTGATGTCATTTCACCCTCATGAGGGCCAATACTACCACCCAGGGCTCACACAGGACCCAGGGCCAGTAGGGGAGAACAGAATGGCAGCCCCCTGGGGCTTTGGGTAAGGAGATGCTCACCCACCTGAATCCTGGCTCTGGGTCAAGCTCCCCAGAGTTCAGGAATCAGGGGCATCAGATCTCTACTGCTCCTGCCTCCATGTGCTCATCCTTTCTGCTGCTGAAGCCACACAGGCCTCTAGGTGGCCAGATCCTGGTGTCCCAGGCTGGACCTTGCATGGAGTCCACAGAAGATGCTCCCCAACCCAGTGCACAGTGCACAGTGTGGCATGTCCAGCCTTCCTTTTTACTGGTTCTTCTTGAAATTCCCTTTGGGCCATGCAGAATGTGGTAAAACTTGCTAACAACTACAAACTGGAACCGATGGCATATTGCATGTGGTCTACTCTGTTCAGTGGCTTTTTAAAAAATTACTTATAAAATATTTCAAACCGATAGCAAAATACAAAGAATAGTACAATAAGCACATATATACCTGGTATCTACATTCAATCACGGTTAACATTGTACTATGTGTGTTTGTGGAGAAAGAGAAAGAGAGGAATTTTTAATTAAATTATAGACATTATTACACTTCATGTGTTAGTCCTTTTTAATCTTTCTAATCTAACAGCAGTGTCCCAGCCTGGTCTTTTATCTTAATGACCTTTACTTACTGAAGGGACCAGGTCAGTGTGTCTTGTAAAATAACCCATATTCTGGATACGTCTGATTGTTTCATTGTGGTACACATGATACTTTAAAAGATGTTTTTGAATTAGTAGCCTACATTTAAAACTCAGGCAATTTTGTACCAAATTCTGGATCTATGGCTTAAAAACAGACAAATAAACAAACAAAAGACCTGGCAGTGCTGGGCCTGTACTCCTGGCTGGTCACAATTTCTGGCACAGTGTCTGAGCTGTCACCTTTGAAAGGGCACAGTGAGTGCTGCAGCTGAGTCAGGTGACATTCCTCATGGTCTTCAAATTAACCCCCAACAAACCTCATCTATCTGTGTGGTCCCCAGGAGCAACTGAGTTTATAATTACATTAGTCAAGGTTCTCCAAAGAAACTAAATCAATAAACTATACATGAAGAGACTTATTTTAAGGAATTGGCTCACCATGATCACGGGGGCTGGCAAGTCCAAAATCCATAGGCAGATCAGCATGCTGGCTACTCAAGCAAGATTTTTATGTTATAATCTTTGAGAATTCCTTCTTTTGCTTTTAAAAACCGTCAACTGATCGGTGAAGCCTACTCACATTATGGAAGAATAGGGGCCAGTGCCCTTGGCTCCCTGCAAGCTTGAAAATCACTGACATGGGGCAGATTGATTAATAGGAGAAAATGTTACTACCCAACCAGGTTCATGGCCCACTGCTCAAGCGGAAGCCAATACACCGAAACAGCAAGGGTTGCGGTAGAGAAAGAGTTTAATATCACAGGGTGCCAAGGCGAGGAGAAGGGAGAAATTTCTCAAATCCATCTTCCTAAGAATTTGGAGACTAGAGTTTTTAAGGGTGGATAGGTGGGCTAGGGAATCAGTATTGCTGATCAGTTGGGTTGGGGGTGAAATCATAGGGGTGTAGAAATTGTCTTCTTGCACTGAGTCAGCTCCTTGGCATGGGCCACTGCTCTGGTTGGGTTAGTTGGTCCACTGGAATGCAGGGGCTGGAAGGTATCTCAAAGATCAGCCTTGAGTTTCTCAAGGGTAATGTTATCTTTCAGAGTGATTAAGAAAGCTAAGAATCTTTATCACCATCAGCTATGTGACTTCTGAATAGTAAGCAATTATAGGAATACAAGCTAGGGAATAATGACTGGTTATTTTTTTTTAACTATTCCTATACCTTTGCAGAGTTCAGGCTCATACTACAGTTCCTATTTTGCAGTTCTTTATTAACTCTATAAAGGGTGGCTTCAAAAAGACATACAAATTTATTTAACGTGTATACACAAGAACATTCAGAACGAAGACTAAACCACCCAATAGGGGACCGAATCTTATATACATACCATCTTTAGGTTACAGAAAGAATCGAGACTCAGAGCATGGCCAAAAACAGGTTATGGTGATGAATCAGGTTTTAGTGGCAAGATAGGTTATGGGAGGGGGGAAGAGGGGGCCTGGCTAGCAAAAATGGTCTTGTTATGAAGCTGAGATCTCACAGGTAGCATCCCTCAGAGAGAATCAATGGTAAACGTTTCTTTCAGATCTTTAAGGTGTCTGGCTCAGCTAATCTTTCCTAGCTGCAGACAAGGGAAGTCCTGGTTGCACCAATATAGATTCTCTATAGATGCAAATTTCTCACACAAAAGACAGTTTTGCAGGGCCACTTTTGTTCGCTGGACCTCTGGCAGCCATCTCAAAATATGTCAAAGCAATATATTTTGGGGTAAAATATTTTTATTTCCTTCAGAGGGTAATCTCCTCTACTTAAAGTCAATCAATTATAGATGTTCATCACATCTACAAAATGCCTTCACAGGAACATCTAGACTAGGGTTCGATCAAACAACTGGGTGCTGTAGCCTAGCCAAGTTGACACATAAAATGGACCATCACAATGATGTTGCTTTAGAACCAAATATGAGAATATTGTTTGTACTTAGCTTTCTTCTCCCAAAGATTTTCTCCTGCTTCATATTGGTTTTCTATTGCTATGTAACAATTACCACAAACTTAGTGGCTTAAAATTTAAATTTCTTAACTCATGATTTTCACAGCTTAGAAGTCTGGACATGCTGGATTCTCTTTTCAGGGTCTCATGTGGCTGAAATCAAGGTGGGCTGCATTTTCCTCCAGGGCTTGGGGTTCTTTTCCAAGCTCTCTGGCTGTTGGAAGAATTCATTTCCTTACAGTTGTAGAACTAAAATCTGCTACCCAGAAACCACTTTCAGCTCTTAGCGATTACCCACGTTCCTTACCACGTGGCCCCTTCCATTTTTAGGACAGCAACAATATATCAGATTCTTCTGCTTCAAATCTCCACGTTCCTTGTTGGCCACCAGCTGGAGAAAACTCTCTGATTTTAAAGGGCTTGTGTTATTTGGTCAGGCTGCCCTATCATCTCCCTTTCTTAAAGTCAACTGTGCCATTTAACATACCCAATGATAGGAGTAAAATCTATCACACTCACAGTCCTGCATATTCATTATGTAGGACATGTATGTGGGAGGAGGTCCAGAATCTTGGGATCCATCTTAGAATTCTGCCTACCATACGCTTCTTCATGTTATTGGCAAAAGTTATTATCCTCTTTATTCAGGGAAAGAACAGAATGACAATGAGATGCTCAAAAATCAACTAGTGAGCAAACTCATTTTCCTGATGAGGTAAGAGGTAGTTAGTAGCTGAGCCCTATCTTTCCATATAAGGAATCAGGAGGATTTTCAAACAGAGCCTTGCTAAATAATGCATTCTCATAAAATGCAGAGGGGATCTCCCTCTCTTCCCTTCCACAAACCCCACCTTCAGAGTATGAGTTTACTCATCTTTTCCTATTCTGATATTTATGGGTAGCTTCTTGTAAAACCAGCCTCAGTTGTCCCCAGCCAAGCAGACATAAAACAGCTATGAAAGTAAAAACAGAGACAAAATCTAGAGCTTTCCTGACTCTTTGGGCATGTATTTTTAAGTAAATACAAAAGGGAGAAAAAGAAAAAAACTCAAGTGGAGGCCCACCAATGCATTGATCTCAGTTACAGCAGTAATTCGAGTTTCTTACACTCACTTCCTTACAGATTATTATTCCAGGATGGAAGGTGGAAAAGGCAATTGTGAAGAATGGGTGAAAAAACAAAATTCACCAGACTAACAGAAATGGTGACTGGGCCATCTTCTCATAACTCCTTTTCATGTTTTTTCCAGATCATTTAACTAAGAGATGTTACGCATTCATCTCCCAAGAAAAACAGCAACAGTAAAGATACTCATTTATTAAATTTCTGTTATATGTCAATCTCTGCTCTGGCTACAAAAGTGACATTCAGTCCTTGTCCCAGAATATTTTTCCAAAAACATTTACAGGAAAGTTTAAAAAAGACAAAGGAGTGCTTCAATTCCCTTATTTGATTTTTCTCTTACTGGAAAACCTAGAAAAGAAATCCAGGTATCTTTAGCTGAAAAGAACTCATTTTTCTATGGATTCAATTTATAATTCTATGTAACAGAGAAGAACCTAAACTATAAAAAAATGGCTCATGAGTAATGCTTATGTACCTGTTTCAACCTGTTATAGAATACAATGTACTACACTTGACCATGGACCCAGAGATCTCCTGAAATGAGCTGTTGGAAGTCCCCCTCAGGACAACTTTTCCTCATTGAGGAGCCGCAAATAATACCTCACTCACAGTAATTGTGATTTGAAGAGTTTACAAGGAACCAAAATATTCTCAAGAATTTCAATGTTTAATTTAAGCATTTCTTCCCCCAAAGAAATCTAAACAGAAACCTTGCCAAATACCTATGGTAGCCAGGAGAACTAACAATGGAATCTCCTGCCAAGTGTTTGGAGAGATTGAGAATAATGATGTTCATCTTGAGAGAGATTTTAGGTCATGGATTTTCCCTCCAATCCCAACATTTTGGGGAGCTTCCTATTTTGTATGTGTAAAGTATTTCTTATATTTATTAAGTGATGAAGAGGAGAGGGGAGAGGAACAAATAAATAATGAATTAGCTTTCTTGAATGTTACAACCTAAGGGGAAAGTCAGGCATGGCATGAGGGAGGGTGTTGGGAGCACAGCCAAGGCGGAGGCTGGGAGCAGTCACCGAAGGCATTTAGTCATCCATCATCCCCATCCCCAGAAAACCCTGAGTAGGGGAATGGAAAAAGAGTCTGTGATTTTTTTGGAGGTCAGTACTCAGAGCTCATGGAACCAATTTCATTGACTATTGTATAAATTAAAGCTACTTTCATCACCCAGACCTTATTTCAAGGGAAGGTAAGAATAAACACAAGTCTTCTTGACAACACACATAATAATTTCCAGAACTGTACTTCATGTGTTCCAATGTTATCATTACCACTATTTAGCACAATCATAAGCTGTTCCCCTAGAGATATCTAAAAGATGAGCTATTTAAATCAACACCTCCTACAAAGTAGATAACTTCTCAGCTCCTCTCAATTTTCATCCACCCAACATTTCCTTCTTTACTATACTCCCACCTCTTCTTCTTCGCTAAGGAAAATTAGATTCTCTTCTTAGCATTAATTCTGCCTAAGTGTTTACTTCCTTTTCTTCATTCTCCATGACAGCTCCATATCCAGCAGTGTCCCTTCTATGAGGTCAATGCTCTTTGTGCATTGTGTCTACTTTGTGCCTATGGTGTTGGGTTAGAGACTAAGGCAGAGTTTCTCATCCTTGCCATTATTGACATTTTGAGATGGAAAATCCCTTTTTTGTGTGGGGCTGTCTTGTGCTGTAGAATGTTTACCATCATCCTTGGCCTCTATCCACTAGCTTCCAGTTGCACCTCCCTCCCCAGTTGTGACAACAAAGAATATCTCCAAATGTTGTCAAATGTCCCCTGAGGAGCAAAATTGTCCCCAGCTGAGAACCACTAGACTAAAGAAATTGCAAGAAAAATAGAAGAAAGAGTCCCTTTCCTTGAGGAGTTTAAAATCTTACAGAGACATAGAATGTTAGATATAGAAACATCCTTAGAAACGAAATCAACTCTTTCTTTTTCACTAATGAATAAACTGAGGCACAGAAATATTAAGTGACTTGTACCATTGAAACATTCCAGACAAAAAGGCAGCATATAATCAAGCCTAGGTTGTGTTTGTGTAGACCACAGATGTTACAAAAGCCTAAAGAAGGAAGAGAATAATGCTAGTTAGCAGTGGCATGTAAGAGGCAATACTGAGCCTCCAAGGACAAGCACTTGAAGGATGAGATGGGCAGGGAGAAGAGGGGATGCCAGGCATGATCATGCATGACCACTGCATGTGCAGAGGCTTACAGGTAAGAATAGAGCATGGAGCTTTAGAGGAATGAGGCAGAGACTAACCTAGAATGGCCAGAGACAAGGTTGGAGAGGTTGAGTGGGTCTGCATTCTGGATGCCACTAACCTCCTGGATTAAGCCATGGATCTGGTCCAGAGTCCTCCAAAAAATGATTTCTAACATTCTCCTGGGGAAGGTAGAAAAATGGAAAGCACGCTAAATGGAAGTCAAGAGATCTGGGTTCTAGTCCCAGCAATTCCCTGACAGCTGTGTGACTTGGACAAGCCCCTTTATATGCCTTGGTCTCAGTTCCTGCTTCTGCAAAATGAGGGGGTAGAACTGGATGATCCCGAGCTCCTTTGCATCTCTCACTTTATATGATTCACACGTGCTGTCACCTGCACTGCCAAAGACTTGTTTGCCATTTGTCCTGATGTGTTTCAGCAAGCCCCCTAAGGGGACAGTGAGGTCAGGGGACTATGACTTCTGGTCCAACCACAGGACATCAAATCCGCATGTAAGCAGCCTGACTGCAGGGAAATGCGCTGAGTCCCAAATGTTCCTGATTAGTTGCAGTGTTTTCTGTTATTAAATAAGGCCTCATTTCCTGACTTTTACTAGATACATGATTGCACGGTTTACTGGATTCAGAAAAAAATAATGTGCAACAGTTGAAGAGCAAGTGAACGAAAACAAGTCAACTAACATGACATTGTCATATCATTTAGTAAGTTCCAACAAAGTCTGTAAAAGGAGTTAGTACAGTCTGGCATGGAAGTTTACTAACTCTTTTTTCAAAGAGAAAATTAGATAAATTAAGGACTTTTGTTCAATGAAGGACACTATGGACAAGACTAAAGGATAGCTGAAAAAATAGGGAAATACACTTGCAATGTCCAAAACCAATGAGGGATTACAATTAGAATATATGTGGAATTCCTGCAGGTCAACAAGAAAAGAAAGTAGCCCCAGTAGGAAAATCAATAAAGGCATGAAAAAGCAATTTCCAAAAAAGAAAACCCAAAAAGCCAACAAGCATACCATTAAATACTCAATTTAAAAAAAAAAATCACGAAAATGGAAAATTAAAGGAATGATGAAATATTGCTTTGTACCTATTAGGCTAGTAAAAAATTAGAAAGCTGCATAATGGCAAGTATTGGCAGAAATGTAGGAATTTCTGTGTACTGCTGGTGAGAGTGCAAATGGGTGCAACCAGTGTGGAGAGAAATCTGACAGGTGCTTAATCAAACAGAGTATACTAATACCTATGATTTTTCCTGAATAAAATATCTGTATTAGTCTCTTTTTAACGCTTATTTCTTTTTTAGAAACTTTACTATAAATTGGTAATTTATAATTGTATATATTTATAGAGTACAAAGTGATATTATTATTTATGAATACAATATGGAACAATTAAATCAAATAATTAACATATTCATCACCTTGAATGCTTATTTTTTATAGTGAGAGCATTTGAAATTTACTCTCTTAGCAATTTTGAAATGTGCCATACACTATTATTAAATATATCCACCACACTGTGTAATAAATCTCAAAAAAAACTTATTCCTTCTGTCTAACTGAGACTTTGCACCCTTTGACTATCATCTTTCCATCCCCCCCGCACCCCCCTGCATATAGCCACACTTCTGCTCTCTGCTCTGAGTTTGTTTTGGAGTCAGCATATATGTGAAAACATGAAGTATTTGTCTTTCTGTGCCTGACTCATTTCACTTAGCATGATGTTCTCCAATTCCTCCATGTTGTTGCAAATGACAGATTTTCATTCTTTTTGAAGACTGAATAATATTTCATTGTGTATATATACACATTGTCTTTAATCATTCATCTGTTGATGGACACTTAGGTTGACTTCATAATCTGGCTATTGTGTATAGTGCTGCAATGAACATGGGAGTGCAGACTGATTTCAAATCTTTTGGGTAAATACCCAGAAGTGGGATTGCTGGATCATATGGTAATTCCATTTTTAGTTTTTTGAGGAACTTCCATACTGTTTTCTATAATGCATGTACTAATTTAAATTCCTAGCAACAGCATACAAGGCTTCCCTTTTCTCCACATTCTCACCAAAACTTGTTATCTTTTTTCTTTTTCTTTTCTTTTTTTGAGACAAGGTCTTCCTCTGTCACCCAGGATGGAGTGCAATGTCATGATAACAGCTCCTTATAATCTCTAACTCTTGGCCTCAAACACATTCTCCTGCCTCAGGGCCCCCCAAAGCGCTGGAATTACAAGAGTGACCCACCACACCCAGCCTTGTCTTTTTTTTTTGAGACAGAGTCTCACTTTGTTGCCCTGGCTAGAATGAGTGCCGTGGGGTCAGCCTAGCTCACAGCAACCTCAGACTCCTGGGCTCAAGCAATCCTACTGCCTCAGCCTCCCAAGTAGCTGGGACTACAGGCATGTGCCACCATGCC